>VZRW01012019.1:36829-165438 GCA_013398125.1 Aegotheles bennettii
GAGGAGGAGGAGGAGGGGGGGGAGGATGCTGCGCGCCTTGGTGGCGGTGTCCCTGTGGCTGCGGGTGAGCTCGCGGGCGCAGGGCGCGCCGTGCGAGGCGGTGCGCATCCCCATGTGCCGCCCCATGCCCTGGAACATCACCCGCATGCCCAACCACCTCCACCACAGCACCCAGGAAAACGCCGTCCTCGCCATCGAGCAGTACGAGGAGCTGGTGGCCACCGGCTGCAGCCCGGTCCTCCCCTTCTTCCTCTGCGCCATGTACGCCCCCATCTGTACCCTGGAGTTCCTCTACGACCCCATCAAGCCGTGCCGCTCCGTCTGCCAGCGCGCCCGCGACGGCTGCGAGCCCATCATGCGCCGCTACAACCACAGCTGGCCCGAGAGCCTCGCCTGCGACGACCTCCCCGTCTACGACCGCGGCGTCTGCATCTCCCCCGAGGCCATCGTCACCGACCTGCCGGAGGGTGAGAGCCCCGAGGGCGGCGGTAGGGAGGACCCCCTCAACCCCCGCGGGGCGCCCCGGGCGGGGGTCGGCGGGAACCCCCCCGCCCTTGCCCCGGGAGCCTCTCCCCGACAGCTTTGCTTCCCCGCTGTTTGCAGATGGGAAGTGGACGGACTTCACGCAGGGCGTGCTGGTGCCGGAGAGACCCCCGGAGCCCGACTGCAAGAGCCGCGGTCAGGGTGAGCCTCGGGCGCCACTCCGCCTCCCCCTCCCCGGAGCCAGGCCCCCTCTGACACCCCTCAACCGTTTCCCTTTCTCTTCCTTTGAAGAGCGGTGCAGGTGCAAAAAGACGAAGCCTACGCTGTCGACCTACCTGGCCAAGAACTACAGCTACAGTAAGTGCACGGGGGAAAACTCTCCACTTGCCCCATCCTGACCCCCTCTGCCCTCCCCACGAGTTAGGAAGCTCTATGTGGGTGCTGCACCCACACCAGGCCCCGTCCAGCAAGTGCAGTGTGAGGACGCGGCTGCACCGCAGCCTTTCCAAGTGGGCTTTTGCCCGAGGACACCTAACCTTCCTCTTCCGAAACCCACCCGGCTGGTGCAGGCAGTAGTAGTCATCACTCGGGTGTGTTTCTGATAAAAGCAGTGCAATGCCAGGAATGTGCACTGGGATCAACAGGTCCCTCTGCAGAAACGGTGCTTGCTTCTGTAAAGGTCACCCTCTAGCAAGTGCAATTGCAACTAATGGGAGCATGACCATGTGCTGCTTGGCCAGCTCCTGTTTTCATCCAGCAGGTGGAATAAACAGAGGTTTATCACCTAAATAGAACTTGTAAATGTGAGTGAAGCTGAAGCAATGTATAAAGTTATTACTTGCAAACGTGTGTATTCCTTTACTTACCAGCCAGAGTTTCATCTGGCACAGAGCTGTTAGATTTTGTTCAGTGACAATTTGCACCAGGTAGCCAAGGAGTTGGCTGAGAGTTTTTTGATACGTTGCATGACATATTGGTAATATAAGTAAGTATTCACCTCTTTTTCCCCCTGGCTAACCCCCTGTCCCCCCAGTTTTCTGATGCTGAGAGTCAGGAAGAAGTCTAAGATTAGATGAATACCACATTCAATATCTGTAATGTCAATAGAAAACCCCTATTAACTACAAATTTAACATGCAGTATCATGGTCTTTTGTACTTTATGGGCTTTTTCTCAGATAAAAGTTGTTTCTTCAAGGGATCTATACAGTTCTTATGCAATAAGGTTATTATATCAAATCATTTCTATTTGTCTGATATCAAATACAAATAAGTTTGTAGTTACTTGCTTCTTTGTTAGTATAGGGGGAAAAATCAAAATCCTAGTTTTAGGGGAATAATCAAGCTGAACATCTAACTTAGGTAATTGTACACTTTTTTGTCACAACATTTTGGTGCATTTATGTCATATATTCTTTTTATATAGTTCTTTAATCCATCTCGGTACAACATAGTGACATGTTCAGGTGGGACAATGAACTTTCACAGTTTTCTGAAATATATGAAAAAGCAGTAATATAAAATGACTATTTCAAAATGAAATACGGGTGTTAGCAATGCAATTCTGATTCCAGTAACTGCAGCGTTGCTTGAATAAAACCTGTAGGTTGGGATCAAAAATTTAATCGAATTCATGAAATCAAGATGTTGTTTTTGAAAGGTAAATTTTTATTCGGTCTCCTCTGAAATAAATAGACATGTTCATATGGAAATTGAATTCAGAGACAAGACAAGGCAAAACAAGTTGCAAATAAAATCCAAATTTTTCTGAAATCCTTTCGAGTAATATTTACAGCCAAATTTTATTTCTAGCTGGACAAAACTTGGTTTCAATCAGGCTTGAAAACGGATTGTGAGTCTCTGAAAGTGAAATCCCTTGTGTTTTGTGGCTATTGCACATGTCCTGATGTAGCTAGCACACAAACCCCAGACTGCCTTAAAATTGCTCTTCTCCTGTTTTCTACAGGTGAAGTTTATTCCAAACATTTGTAGGTCCGTTTGAAGGCTTTTGACCTGGTGGCTGCCAGGGGCAGCACTGCTGCAGGCTGGTCACCCTGCGGCACATACACGTGCTGCTCATGCTGCTTTCACTGAAGAACTGTTACAGATTGATAATCTGGGCCTTCCTATTTTGTCATTTCCTAGAGACAAAGTTCTTTGTGTAAAAACCGTGCTTCCTTTCTCTGATTTGGTGCTTCTCCCAGGAGAATGGGTGAAATGCTGCAGCATTAGGTCCTGCCAGGGTTTGCAGGTTGCAGGTAGCCAAGGATCATCCTCAGAGCAATCTACACAGGTTCACCTTCTTGCATCCATGCAGACATGCAGTTTTCCTCCAGGAAAGGTAAAAATATGACTGTTTGTTTATTCATTGTCAGAAGAACCCATTTCAGAGACTGTTTTATATGAGGATCTTACTACTGATGAGTAATCCAAGGGCGAAAGTTGAAAAAAAGTATAAACCAAGTAAACCAGGACAATCCTAAGCCTCTTAGTTTTTGATTACTTGTTTCAAATCTTCCCTTTTTTCTTATATTTAAGAAAAGACTTTCATTCCTGGGTGCAACCTGCAGGGAAGTGATTTTATTATTTAAAGGACTGGATTCATGCTAGCTGTCTGTGAGGTAAATTATTCATTACTTAATCGCAAATAGCCGGATGTGGCTATAGAATGGGTCCGATTTATGCGAGAAGTTGTTCAAGTCTGAGTCAAAGGAACTGTTTGTGTGTGCAATTCCAGGCGAGATCGCTTGGCCTGATCTGGCAAAGATTTAAGCACATGTTTCATTTCACGGTTGTCAACAGTTCTACTGAAAACCAAATCGGGATCAGGCCTCTGTTATTCTAAGCCACTGTTCATGTGCCACACACATGAAGTACTTCTAGTTTAACAACCAACTTTCAATTTAATACATTTTATTTAATTTTGAGATGTGTTTAAATTTCTAAGTCTGTTAATTCTTTTCACACCTCTATTTTTCTAATTGCAGTCATTCACGCTAAAGTAAAAACTGTAGAAAGAGGGAACTGCAATGAGATAACTACTGTGGTTGAAGTCAAGGACATACTCAAGTCTTCAATGCCGATTCCTCTCTCTCAAGTGCCTCTTCTAACAAACTCCTCCTGCCAGTGTCCACCTCTTCAGCCGAAGCAGGACGTTCTCATCATGTGCTATGAATGGCGCTCAAGGTGAGCCCTGCCGATGTGGTGCAGAGAAGTGTTATTGCTAGCTGTGACAGGCAGAAAGGAGGGCCAGCGGAACTCCCTTACTCATCACCAGCATGTTGTGCTGATAGTTTTCTTCAGATAACTCACACATACACCTACATGTTTCAGTTATTTTCCCAATTAGCTTTTTCCGCTTAATCAGCCTCAGCTCTACACCACGACGTGGTGTTTACAAAACCTGCCTCACACGTGGAGCGTAAATTCTGGTGGCATTAAGTGCTAATAGCATGTTGCTTGATGCGTTGTGCAGCAGTTCAGGCATCACCAGCTGTTCGGGAGTGCTTTTCCAGGATCGTTTTCCATAGGTTTGAGCTGCTTCGTATGCTGCAAGCCCAATGGTGGCTGTAGATGGTGGTCCATACTGGCAGGTGTGGCAACACAGATTTCTTTGTTCTTTCAAGCCAATTAGTGTGTTTATCTTGTACCAGCCTTGGACAAGAGTACAGAATCACAGAATGTTAGGGATTGGAAGGGACCTCAAAAGATCATCTAGTCCAACTGCCCTGCCAGAGCAGGACAACCCAGAGCAGGTCACACAGGAACACATCTAGTCGGTTTTTTGATGTCTCCAGAGAAGGAGACTCCACACCTCTCTGGCCAGCCTGTCCCAATGCTCTGTAGGCCAATTTAGTGCGCTTATCTGTTACCTGACAATGAGTAGGGGCAGAGGGATGAGCAGCTTGTTTATCTGGCCAAGACACAGCACAGATGTTGGAAGTTTTATGATCTGCCAGCTATTGCAACTGGACCTGACACTTACGGTGACTGCAAGTTTTATAACCAATGATTAGTGCAACTGCTGGGATGGAGTGAAGGTTGTGTTAACAAGGCAGGAGGCAAGGCCTCATAGCCAGAGACTGTATCAACAAAACCAAAGGAGGAGTTTGCATCTGTAGTGAATGCTGGCTCTCTCCCCCACGCTCCCCCTAACTCGAGCTCAAATTTTTCTAGTAAGTGTATCTATCAAGGGCAATTCCAAACTTGTTATATCTGTCGCCTTCATAAATTCTTTCTTTACAACTTTGAATATCTGTCTCAGTTCAAGCCCTTGGTGGAGCTCTGATGCAGGCAAACGTTGCTTTTCAACTTTGTGCAACTGTCTCCGTGTAAGTCCTTTGTGTAACTCTGAGGCAGGCAAACGTTGACTCTTAATAGGTGGCTGCACACACATAATCCTTTAAACATAAATCATTGACCAAGTCTGGGACCAGGATTGGATTCAGCCACACCTAGACTCTCTGAGCAGTTAAGAAAACAAGGGGGTCCAGTCTGAACCTTGTGACTCAACGGAAGGGCTTTCCCCAGGCACCTTGCAGACTCATATGCTTGTACGTGACAGCAGGACCATGTGGAAGGCATAGTTCTGCCTCACTAATCCCAGTGGAGAGGACAGGAGATGATAACATATCTCCTGCCCACAGAGATGCTGGAGACAGCAAGGCCTTCTCTGCCAGCCTATCCATACTTTGGACCGATGCCATCATTGAGATGCTTCTGATCCCACAGCTGTACTGGGACCAGCCCAAGCTGCAGCCATTGGAGCTTTGGCTCTCAGATGGTAGATGGAAAGTAAATACTCACAGTGCAGCTTGCCAGTCCTGCTGTATGATTAAAAGACAAAACAAAACTAACTTTACCAGACTTTTCATCTGGCAGTCAGCCTAGCCCCAGGATTGGAAGGAAATCCAGCATGCTGGTCTGGAGGGGAGGGAGTGATGAATCACAGCTCCCTTTTTCCTTTGGGTTCTTGAAGCGGAAGGGGACATCCCATCCCCTTTAGCATGCCAAGTGTACCAGTAGCAACAGACGCCAACAGGACAGGTTGAGGCATGGTAGGTACGTGTGGCTCTGTGCTATGGGCTGTTTGTAAAATGTGCAGGCAGGTTCTGCACACAGCGATGTGACTGTTAATTGAACATGTGCATTTGTAATGACCATAGAACATCTACGTGCAGAACTTGATGGGCCATATCCTTATTTTCAATTTGTTTTATGCTTATATTTTAAAAGTGATTTATGGGTGTTTACCTTATATCTTATTACCTTAACTGTTTTTGATGAGCTAACAGGCACGGTATCTTATTAGACACCACCTTGCCTCTCCAGATCTGGAAAAATTTCACAAAGATAAATTTAGAGCCCTCTGCTTGTATTAGCCATTGTAGGGGTACGTGCAGAAGGACCATGACAAAGATTGCGACTGAGGAGCTCTGAGCCGCAGAGCTTTGTTGGAAAAGACCTTCAGGAGGCTGTCAGAGTGTGGAGATTTCAAAAGTGAAAGATTGCAATCTGCCTCTTCATTACTATGGAAAAACACATCATTCACTGAATATTTTTTGATGGCTTTTAAAGGTCACTGAGGTTTTTAATTTTGTATAGTGTACTAAAATGGATTTGAAAAAGAAACATAAACTATTATACATGTTTCCTGTTGAGCTTAGTGGCATGCAAACAGGAGGTTTTGAGTTACAGTCACTTTTTTAAATGTTAGAGGCAAAATGGGTAGAAGCTGTAGCTCCACTGAAGTCAACAGCAAAACACCCATTGCTCATCAGCAGGATTAGGGTCTCACTCAATAGTTTGACCTGAAGAGAAGCTGCATCAGATGTATACTGTGTTGTGGTTTCATCCATCATGATGTGGGTTTAGCTTCAAGCCCATATATTAATTCTCTAATCTCTCCTCAGAAAGAAGAGGAGATGTGTATGATATTGATCATGATTCTCCAGGGCTTGCACTGTAGTCCTCTTATGTTTGGGCAAACTGGATACATAGTGGCTAGTGGCTAAGAGTGTCAGCATTCTGTACTCTTTTTGAACTATTATGAGCAGCAACCTTGTTCATGGAAATTGAAGAGTTAGGTCTTGCTATGCTGTGTAAACCTCACCCACCAGCAAAGTGCTGTGATCAGATAAAGTGTTACCATTCATCAGCTGAGCTGTATTAACTGGTGCATGTGAAACATAGCTCTTTCTTTTTTTAATTCAAAAGTAAAATACGTTAATTTGAACTACTCTTCTGCACACACACACACACAAACATATAGTGGGCTGCCAAATAGCTGTGGGTGAGGACAAAGGGTTCTAAATGTTTTCTTAATACTAGCCATGGCTGCAAAATCTGATTTCTTTTGAAAACTATTTTCTGTTTTTACGAGTTTAGAGTAGAATTTCAGGGGGAGCAGTGTAGGCATTTAGAAATCCATTAGAAAGCATTTAGAGATGGAGAAAAATATTTTTGTGTCTGTAGTCCCATACACAGAAAATGTCAGTACCAGTACCTGCTGGGGCATTTCAGCCTCAGTCTGTGTTAAATCATCTGGAACGACACCTCAGGAATCAAACCCAGAAATACCTGTAACTTGTATTTATTTCTTAATTTTCAGGTTGATGCTCCTTGATGGATGTCTAGTTGAAAAATGGAAGGATCAACTAAACAAAAGATTTAAGGTAAGTACAACCAAATAAAAGAATGCTGGTATTCTTGATAAAAAGTTAAATACCTTTGTCCTACTTCAGCACTGAGCAACTGTCTTGACTTTCAGATATCCATAACATCTCAGGTTATTATTATTTTTGCTTCAACATGTTCATACTCCATAACTACCTGTAAGCGTAAGTGAAAATTTGAAAATTTTAGTCTTGCATTTTAGGGTGTCTAAAATTTTGTTTCTATTTTATCATCAATCTGTCCCTAATTAGGGGAATGAACAGTTGGATGATCTTTGTGTGCACTCTGGCTTATCACAATAATGATTCTGGGAATTCTTTTCCTATCACTGCTAGGGCAAGTAACTGTCAGATAGGTGATATGCAGACACAGTCCACATTAGGTGAGAAAGGAGGTCAGCATCCACTGCACTAGATAAATGGGCTTTGCTTCATTAAAATTTGAAGGCCTGAGACAGCTTTCAACCAGCTAGTTCCCACTAAAGATCCACTGAAAGTATTTGGCATCCCCTCACTGGTTTCAAGGAACATTGGAAGGAAAAGTCTACAGTATAGAGACCTGGGAGGCAGGAGCAGCAGATGCTGCTGCTTCCTGGGGCTTCAGGGTAGTCCCTGCTGGTAAACTCCTCTTTGTGATGGAAAGAAAGGGTGGATCAAGAGAATGTCTGAATCTTCCTTACACTTTTAGAGGTGGAAGAAAATTATTTCTACTATTCAGAAAAGGTTTCAGAGCATTAAGGACGTCTATGTATATTTATTTTAATTATGGGCTGACTGCCGGTCAATAGAGAGGAGGAAAAACGGTGCATGTTTCCATCAGTAGAAGCTTTTAGATTACAGACCAGCTCCTTGCAGGACATTGTATTTGATGCTTTCATCATTCCGTTTTCTTTTCACTTATTCATGTAAAACCTATTTGTGAAAAAGAAAACATGCTTTAAATCTTTAAAAAATAAATGTATTGCAGTTGCAGATGATACCATGTGGAATTTAGGAGAATACTGACTTACAACTCAAACTCTTGAATTCTTTTAGCTGTCAACTTAATGGCCTGTTACTGGCACATGGAGTGTTTTAGTGGCCTCCTTACACTGTTTTGCCATTTCTAATTGTGTCATGAAACCTGTTTAGATGTTCATTTCCAGACTGTCAAATAGACGCATGACTGCCAAACAAAATACTTCTCAAAGCATGTGTCATTCCCTCTGATATTAACAGTTTCATAAATTAAAACCTCATTTAAACATGTTTGAGTTGGACACATCTAAATGCCTGCTGATAGTTTTTGTTTTATAAAGATGTGTTTTTATGAAGATGTGTTTTGTTTTATAAAGACCCTGACTACACAAGCCAGTATGAATCTAGGTTTCACAGTGGCTTCATTTTAATGCCCATCATTCATCTCTGAAGACTTGCATCCAACTTTTATCTTGAGTTACCACTTAAAATGAATGCTTTGAGCTGTCTGCAGACCACAGAAGACATCTGTTAACATAACCACAACATGGCTGGTCTCTTTTTTAGCCAGGACAAGAGTCTGAATAGCAACAGTGTCAGGGCAGAGATACTTAAGCTGGAGAGCACTTCTCTTGTTCTGATGACTGGGCAAAGTCCCTGGCTTTGGGAGTTTCAGAAGAGAAAGTCATTAATAGAGGGGAAAGGTGGGACCCCTTCCAGGTTCTATTATCTACCTTGCTTTCCTTAAAATAAGTATTTCTGTTCCTCGAGGTGAAAGGCTGCAGTCTCTGCTGCAGTGTTGTGAATCTCTCTATACTTTGGACCACCTAACCACTTAACCTCACTGTAGAAACCTGTTTTCTAACTGCTGCACTTTTGGGTTTGGAAATTTGGCAGCTCTTCTCTGTGGTGGGCTCGTTGATTTAATTGCATTTCAAAATGTCTCAGGGATGCTGCTGAATAAAGCTGCAGGTGCGTTATTCACAACTGTCCTGCTGCAACCCCCAACGCTCTGATTTCATCGGCCACCTCTGTTATCTGTCTGTAATATAAGCTCTTTTATGCCCAGTCCTCTCCAGCCCAGAGAAAAGCAGAACCAGAAAGTAAATACCACCTTCCTTTGTAACTGTGTGTTTAAATATATATTGTGAAAGGATTGTGTGCTTTCTGCAGACTTTTTTGGGGCAAAGTCAAGTAGCACATTCAGTGAGACAGCAAAGAATGACTTTGCAAAGGAGTCTTTGTGTGCAGACCCTGTCTTTTTGATGGCATGGTGCCAGCTCCTCTGGATTTCTGAAAAGGTGTGAGATGTGCACTCACATGCAGCATGCACATGAGATGTGCAGTTGTCATTTTCATCAACTGGTATTGTGGAAATTCCCCCCGCCTCAAGAACATGTGGCAGGTTCCCCCTGCAGACAGCCATAACTTTCTGAGATCGATGGTCCTGCAGGATAGAGCACAAAACCATTCAGAGCAGCTCTAGTCTCAAAAGTTCAGGATAGCTTTGATTAAGGTGTAGTTATTTACGACAATGTCTTTCTATAACTCAGCCCCTTTGCTTTCTGCATTTCCACAGAGGTGGGAACAGAGACTGCAAGAACAAAAGGTACGACTGGCCCGCAGTAAGAACCAGAATGCAGGACGCAGTGGTCGGAGTGGAGCCCCAAAACCATCAACCAAGAACACCAACCCACTGGTCAGTGGCCCCAAAAAGGCCACTAAAATAAGAAATGGCCATAAAGAAATCAACCCTAAAAAAACATGAATGTGGAATCTCAAAAAGGAAAGACTTTTCCTGCATGATGAGGGTCGCAACCTGGGTTGGTCGGCATGTTTTATTAATCCAGAACTCATCGACTTAAAAACTCATGGCAGTTTCTACATAGACATTTTTGCTGCACTTCTAAAAGGTTTGCTTTTCCTTTCAAGCCACTGCAAGCCATAGAGCGTAGGTTTGCACTAAAATGTGGTAGGCATATTCAAGCTGACTGAACTGTATCTTAGGGCTCTGATTTGCAGTTCTAGATAGATCCAGCCTTGGCTGCCAGGTTTTAACTCCTTATGCCAGTTGCCTGCCAGTGGTTGGAGAGCTGCATGGGGCATCTCTTTTCTCCTCAGAAAGTGCACTGGTGTAGTAGTTGGCAAGTTAGTCTGTGAGTTAGTCTGGTGAGCTGAGTACCACGGCAGCTGAAGAGCAGCAGAGGGATGGTGACCTCTGGCAGACATCTGGGGCAGCAACCACTTCAGCTGTTGGCGCTGAATCTATCTGCTGTTTGGAATCACAGCCCTTGCTCAGAGCATTCGGAAGCATAGTTTACCAATAAGCATCTGGGTATGCATTATGTGATTATTTTTATGTCTGTGTCAGAAATATGCTTACAGTGTTAGCATTTGATCTCATGGGTTTGTGTAGCAAAAATACATTGAAAACAGACATTTAATTTTTTTATTGTACTTCAGACTGGCTTCTGTTGTTATAATTTCAGATATATTTAAGCATCTAAATGAAAAATCAATATTTTTTAAAAGGACAGATTAAAGTGAAGTAGATCTGTAGAATTCTTAAAAGTAACACTTATTTTTGCTGTAATATAGCTTTCTTATGAAAACTGGAATAGAATCATTATTCTAAACATAACTGATGGCTACTGTACAGTATTAAAGAGAACATAGGGATTCATGTGGCTCAGTGTTCATTAGGATAATTTTTTATCATTTCATACCATATTTCTAAATCTTCCTCTGATACCAAATAAATAAAAGAATAAATAAATAGATGAGGTTTGTCCCTATTCGTGAACTTCTCAGAACAACTGGATATCTGCAGTTTTTCTGATCAGAAGCTAACATTTACCCTGCAAAGGGTCACAGACAAATAAGATGCTTTTATTTATATACTAAGCTTCACTGACAATGTAAGTAAAATACCATGTGAGGTATTAAAATAGCAAAGGTCATACAAATCTAATTGGCTCAACTCCAAGATGGCCATTATGTTATTACTGGTGAGCACAGTCTGACTTCTGTTAACAGATAAGATCATCACCGGCATTAACATTGTAAGAGCTCATGATAGACATCTTAAAGACCTTCAAGAATTCCTGCAGGAAAACTAATGACTAAACCTGGCAATTCTGGTATCTATAAAGCAAAATGAGCATTTCCAAAATAGAGAGAGACTATGTCATAAAAAAAATAATAATGTTCTGTGTAGGTTAACATAAAGAGTTACAAATGGCCACATCAGTGTGTCGATCTGTGTTATTACAAGAATTCCAATGAAATTTGCATGCATTAAATGTAAGGCAGAATATGCTCCAGTGATTTTGGTAGCAGCAGTTATATACTTGGTAATATGCTAACACAAGCTGAAGGCATAGATGCCAAGGTAGAATGCTTAAAACAAAGGGACAGAGGTGTTACAGAAAAATGGAATAATAGCCTCTAGGGTAGTTCAGGGGAAAAAAAAAAAGGCAATCCTACACTATCACTGGTTGAGCTTTGAGCTTTGATGCGAAGGTCAGCATTTGGGTGTAGCCCTTCCTGCTAATTCTCGTCAGATGCAGAACTTTATCTCCATGGAACATCTGCAGAATTAGATCCAAAATTCAATCCAGGTGCCAGGAATGCTGATCATATATAGCATCTATTGACTTTAGTGGGAATTATGTGGGTTTGACATGTCTAAAAAAACAGACCACAAACATAAGTGCCTAAATACAGCCTATAGGTGAAATCTTAATCATGTACAATGAAATGGAAAAACTAAAACTGAAATCAAAGGAGGCAAAACTTCCCTGCAGGTGTCTAAGTTTGGTGAGTTTGAAAATGCTGACTTCAGAAAGCGTGACTTAAAAGATCAGTATGATTTGAAACCTTCTAAAATAGTTTTATCTACTGTGTAGCAGGAGTTGTTAAGCTTTGATTATCTATTGATCACAAGTTAAAGTAGCCCAATAAATATGCATAAGGTTAGCTATTAAAAATGAACAACAATCCTATCAATGTGATGTTGAAATAACAAATACTAAAGTTACTTTGCTTTAACAAGCAAAATAAATTTAACAATTTTTAACTATGTGAACATAGTCAGGTGTGGTATTGAATGAAATAGCTAGCTAGACTTCATAGCAACTTTACATATTATTTTACAACTGTTAAAATCAAACTTTTTTCATTTTTTTATATCAGAGAAAGAAATGTAAAAATTATGTTCTCCATAGAATTGTCACTGTTCCTTCTGTAAGTTACCATCATTAGGCTGACCATTCCAGTATGTTGGAATAAACTTTGATGCACCAAGCTTGGTGTTTCCAAAGTCCTTGATGTTTTTCATATATGCTTTATGCTGACTAACTTCAGTTCTGATATGGCCAAAATATGGAAGAAGGAAAGTCAATACAACAAAAATCAGGGGATATCGTAATACAAAGAATAGATATGCAGACAGGGGCGATGAATTAGTAGGGCAGTGTGTTCTCCCAAATTATTTTTTTCTACTTTTAAAGAAACCATGGGTCAACCCTGTCCAACACTAATACAAGTCACTCCGTTTTGAAAATCCCTTACAATTATTAACTCACTGCGACATCAAATGCCAGCTGAGTCCAGACCCAGAACATCCCCACCCTCCAGCCTGCCACCCTTCCCTTGCGAAGGTGTGAAACAGCTGTTGGAGCAGCGAGGGCTGTTGGAGCAGGCAAATGCATCCTCCTGCGTCCCCACATGGCCCCTTCACCCCTTCTGCTCCCCAGCATGTGGCAAAAAGTCAGTCTCACCTCTCCTCGCACACATCCACGGCCAGGTGTAACCATTGCCATGCTAGTGCACCCCAGCACTGGGGTCACAAAACCTCGGTTTAGCAGAGTGGCCAATTAGCCCACTGATGGACAAAAGTAATTATTATACCTATTTACAGCTGAAAAAATTAACAGGCCAAAACTTGAAGTGTCAAATGTTCTTTCTCAGTGTTCCAGCTACCTTCCTACTTGAGGGGCTTGGCATTTTTTTCATATAAAATCAAAATTGCCTGGAACACCAAGCAAAGGCTTCTAGTGCTTTTCTTACTACCTCCCACACACATGTACTCAGTTTGGTTTAGTAAGAAGTGCCATTGAATATTTTTACTGAATGTTCTAACCTCAGTTCCAAAAGAATGAAACCTGAAAAAATATTTACTCTAATTGTGAATAATTGGCACTGTTTTGGAAGCTCACTGCAAGTGCAAATCAGAACTCTTTTATGAACCACATTCTAAAAAACCTCATAAACCTCCCTCCAACAGGACCTGAATGACCGGGTCACTTTAATTCAACTCAGTGTTACAGCTTTGTTACTTTTGTCCAGTACTTTTGCATATAACTGAGAAATGCTTCCTGTACAAATAAAAAGAAGATCTTCCAGTCCAAAATACTCAAACAGCTCTTAAATTATTTTATCCGGCATTGTAACCTGGATTCCAAATGAATGAAACCTGAAAAAATATTTACTCCAATTATGCACAACCGACACACACTTTTTGGTTGTGCTCAGTATTTGAATCTAATTGCACATCTGAAAATGTTTCCTCGACCAGATTTTTTTGGTAAACCACATCAGCCCCAATTAATTTTGTAAATAAACATAAATCCATCAGTATGGGTCAACAAAGATTCAAAACTATTTCCATTTATGGTAAAAAGCAGTAATTTGCAAGGACCTACAAATAAGTATTTAATTTCTATAGAGGTACATTACTTCTAATTAGACCTAGTCAAGTCTCTACATTTTAATTTCAACTGTTGACACCACATTTCTTGTAACATCTCCAAAATTGAACACCATCCTTATTGGAAGGTGAAACATGGTTCTTAGAGATCCAGTAAATCCAAGGGGTTCCAGGTAATCTATTCATATCAGACTGGTTCCTGGTGTTGCTGCTGAAAGACTTGTGAATAAATCAGTATGGCAGTAAGCTTAAAGGAAAGCATCTGGAAAGGAGGACACACTCCTTTTCTCTAGGTAAGAATACTAAGTTCAAAACCCAAAACTACCTTAAATACGCCAGATGGTCTATGTTACAGATAGAAGGTTAATGGGTATGTCAGAGTGATCAAAAGATGTCCCAAACAGACCAACACCCTAAGCATTTTAATTCCTTCAAGTATGATGAAAACTTCAGTTTCTAGATACTCAGAGGACATCGATATTTATCCTATGAGCAAGGTGATCAGAAAGCTAATAATTTGCTCACAAAAAAACCTGTGGACAAAATGAATAGGCACTTGCAAGGTCTGACTTGCCAGTGTGTCTAATTCAGCAGTCAGAGCAAAGAAAAACAGTGCAACAGTACACAACCACAAGCTGATTGACTCCATTTTCTTGGCAGGGAAAAAAGCTTTTTGCCCATTTCTTTTATTGCATTATGCAGTAATTCAGTACAAGTACTCACTACAACCAGACATACTAACTCTTCTTAAACAGTATTTTGAATTTTAGAACCAACTTGTTTAGCATTCTCAACTGAAACAGATCTTTAATATGGTCTTAGTGTCAGATTATGATTTCATTAAAGTTCCTAAGCAAGGAAATGTGTGGTCTGCTGTATAAATAAATATGCCCTATGGTTCCATTTCTCTCCCACTGGGACAAAATCAGAAGAATAATTATGTTATCTTTTGTTAGTGTTGGAAGAATTTTCATCACATCTCTGCACCACCTAATTCTATGTTGAACCACAAGATATTTTCTAAATATATGGTCGTCAAGGACACATTCTCTTTTGGTCTGGCATTTAGATACGAGATAAAAGGACGTAGTCAGACTTTCTGCAAGATTTGTAGGCAAAGGGGTTGTGTAAATTTAACTGCAAGAAGATTTTAATCTGTGAGACTCAATGGAATTTATGTTGGAACACATTCCCCCGACTCTGTAACTGCAAATTCTTGCTGATAACATCACAGTGCTTAAATTCTTAAAAATTACACCTATGTCTATGTCACAGTAATAAAAAATTGAGAGTGGATGGCAGTCCAAATTATGTGTACAATACCTAAGTCTTGAGTTAAACATTTAAAGAGACAAAGTAATCTCTTAAGATATTAAGTCTTTCTGTTACCATGCATAATATTTTGACAGTTCTACAAAAGTCTGTATCTCAAAGATAGAAAACCTTTGGGAAACTGTATCTCTTCATCAGTTGGCTTTTTATTGTTTTGAAATGTGTCTCTTAGGTTTCTCCTTAAAACTGCTAAAAGACATGAAGATCAAGAACATATTTAGGGGAAGCAAATAAACATTAATAAATTAAATGTTCCCACATTTCAGTTTGGGTTTGGATACTTACGCAATGTGAAGAAAAACTGTCACAGATCTATGCATAATATTTCAATGTAATCTACTGAATCATTTTAACCAAGCACAAAACAGGGATCATAATTGTTACATACGAATATATGAACTCCCAAAAATGGAATCCTTCAACATTTAATAGTTAAACAGTTAAACAGTTTAATAGTAATGGAGGATGAAGAATGATGGTTAAACAAGCAATAACTGAGTATATAAAATTATATCACATTTAAACAGGCAGATACAGTGTACCCCCACAGCTAATTTAAGTTTCTAAAAACAGTGAAAAATATGATCTGTAGTATTCAAAACCTGTGTATGATACCTATCAAGCCATTTGATTGTGAACTTCCATCAGAATTTTCATGAACTCTTAATAAGACATAAATACATTTTGTTGTTTTTCAGCATTTCTGCTTCCATCAAAAAATAATCCTATCTAAACATTCAATATTGTATTTGCCCCACTGGTACAGAAGCCAGTAAGTCTAGCAAAGGTCTCAGGAAAGGAGCTGAACTGATGTATCTGAAATCACCCTACTGAGGCTTTTTCTGAGATGACTTCTTGGTTTAAAGTACAACGTGTCAGCACCCAAAAGACCCAGACTGCTGAAATAATGCCATTAAGTACCGTTTTAATAGGTTTTTGAAGTAAAAAACAAGCCAAAGAACATATAACAACTCTGAAGTATGCTTCTCAGAACTCACCTCACTAAGGCAACATACAAATTCTCCACTAATCACAACTTCCTACAGGCTAGCTAACTTCGGGTCCTGTTTATAGCAGTAAAGCAGCTGTAGGCGAAAATGAGCCACCAGCAGAACACTTAGTCCAACTTCTGCCAGAGGAATGTCTATAATAACAAATGCCCCATCACAACAGAAATATTTGTCAGGAAGTTCTTTAAAACAGCTAGTTGTATTAAATACAATAGGAACAGTAAAGAAAATGTGAGAAACACTTCATTCTTTCTGGACTTCACACTTGTAAACAATTCCATAAGTAAATGGCTTTAGCTGAATGTCATTCTTTAGTATCTCAACTTTCAACAGACTCAGACAGCAAAAGTGAGAATATATTAGCTACAGAAGAATATTTGTGTTCCTCAGCCAAGTTAGACTGAGACAGGATACAAGTTCACCAGTTTGGCAAGGAGGTCTATGTCAAGAATAGCTGTTATGTAAGAGCTGATTTTATATTTCATTTTATTTTATCTGATATATTTTAATTGAGTAAATGAACTGGAAAGGACCTCTAGTTTATTATCCTGCCTGTGGCAGTAGTCATTAGAAGATGTTTAGGGAAATGATAAATAAACAATGCAAATGTTTTTCAGGGTCATGAGAGAACCAATAGGCCTCAATAGCCCTGAGCAGCCTCACCTGGGATGCACACCCATACCATTGGCCAGCAGGCCCAGGAGTCCCATTCAGACTCACACTTGGGTTTAATCCTTGCCTGAGCTGTGTTGCAGCAGTAACTGTATCCGGCTCCCTTGCGTGCTGCTGCAGACTGAACCCCTGAATGGGTCCTGGACCTGGTTCATTACTTTTTTTATCTGGGATTGTTGATGGAAGTGGCTACCCTGTTCTGCTTGGATGCTGTAGGGCTGTGCCCCACAGGTAAGGGCATAGCCTGAGCTGTGGTCATGCTTGGCTCCTTCTCCCTTACGGAGCATTCCTACACTTGCTGCTGCTGCCTGCCAATGTTGTAGTAGTGCCTCCACTACCTTTCAGCATTTCTCCTTTGTAGGCTGCCTGAACGGGATGACTGGATCCACATCACAGTGGACGTGTCATTGCTAGTATTTTAATGGTCTTCCTCGACCCTCTTTTCTTAAGGAAGTTATATACAAAACACCTTGGACTCTTGGAAGTATTGGAATGGCATAAATCTGTTAAAGTGATAAAAGAAAAGCTATCTACTAAGCACACATAAATAAATCATATCTACATTCAAACTTCTAGCAGGTTCATGTAACTTTTTACATTGATATGCTTTGCAATATGGCAAAGCTCATAACAAAAAACTGGCTGATAAATAAATGGATGGAGTATGAAGGAAAGTATGTGTGTACATGTAGTCTTATAAACAGGTGGTTAGGTAGACAAACGCATCGAATTACATGAATATAGATTTTCAGAGACTGCATCTTAATTGTTCAAGCTATTTCAATCTCTCCAAATACGCACTCAATGCTTTTCAGTGCGTGTTCTTTATCAGATGATCCATGAACAGCATTAGACAAAATATCTTGTGCAAACTGAGCTCGAATTGATTCAGGAGAAGTCTGTTTTGCCACTTCTGGATCAGTTGGACCCATTAATTGTCTCCACTCTTCCACAGCATTTTCCTTTGTTAAGACCATTATCACCGACGGGCCCCTGTAAAATCAATATAAGGAAACTCTTACGCTATTCCGAGATGCAGACTAAACTTTGACTCAGAGGTACTGTGAAGGTTTATGGTAAGAATTGCACTCTCTGAATTTTTAAAATTATTTTCTCTGTGTTTTGTTTAAGACAATATCCTGCATTTGAAAGCCAAAAATATTATGATGATCAGCTATTTGGATTTGGACTCTTTTTCCTAAAACATTCTCACCCAATAATTTCTGAAGCAAGACAATACATACTGTTTTATGAACAGCTATACTAACAATATAATGAGGAAGGTATTAGTCCTGCATGACGACAGCAAGGATTCCATGAGAAATTAGTACTTTTTTGAGAAAAAAAATCCAAAATAATGGTCACTATCCGTAAGTTTGGAAAGAATTCTAAATCTTCCTTTTAAAGGAAGAGCAGTCTATGCTAGAAGCCACTAAACTCGTCAGAAAGTGACAGAATATAAAAATACTTAGTCCAGTTTGGGTGTAGCATGTTTTGTTCACACTGTAAAT
Organism: Aegotheles bennettii; assembly: GCA_013398125.1. Lineage (NCBI taxonomy): Eukaryota > Metazoa > Chordata > Aves > Caprimulgiformes > Aegothelidae > Aegotheles > Aegotheles bennettii. Next base: position 55,178 of record VZRW01012019.1, read on the forward strand.
TCAAAGTTTGATGTATACTTACATACCTCAGTATTATATAACAAGATACTTACTCAGTCATACAAGTCACTAGGTCTTCAAAAAAGGGTTTTCCTTCATGATCCTTATAAAACTGTGCAGCCATTTCACGAGTTAAATCTTCTTCTTTAATCTTTGATATGGTAAATCCAGCATCTTTAACTTTTTGCATAATATCATCTAGGAAAATAACAAGCAAACCCATTCTTGATTGAAATAGTTTAGATGCAAAAAACAAAGTAAATGTTTAGATGCAAAAAACCACTCAAAGAAAAGTTTCAGAAAATACTAGATGCTTTTTTAAAAACATCATCAATACCTGCTGAAATTCTACTTACAATATCAACTAATCATGGACAATATGACAAACATATCAACAGTCCTCTAAAATATACACAAACTGTTGTCATTGCACTAATCCATCTTTGTGCAAGTGACAAACCCAGACTGTTTTAAACTATACCAGTAGCATTCACTGCTGTTTCTCACATTGGAGGGAACATGGACTGTAGGAGTAATGCTACATGACACACCAGCTGGCCTGCTGAGATCAATCTGGATTGGTACAAGAGGGGAAGAAAGACTCACAAAAGCCAAAGATGAATTAACATTAGAAAGACTACTGAAATTTGTGAGGACATAAAAGAAGAAGGCCAAGAAGAGGCTTGGATAGAGGGTTTAAAAAAAGTGGCAGCAAAAATCTTTAAGATTCCCAAGTGTACTTTTTACTTTGACCTTTCCTCCTCATTCCTCTTGTCTAATAGCGAGTTAAACCAAGGATGGGAATGCATCTAATTGAGCAATTTTGAGTCAGTAGAGTTACCTGTCTGAACTAAGTAACATGAATTTGGAAAATCTCCCTCTCCTTTGAATTAGAAGGATGCTGGATGGATAGTTTGCACAAGTGCCTGGCTTTTAAACAGTTTAACATAGCTAAGAACTCTTTCACTTCAATTCACTGCCATTCTTGTGAAGGAAGAGCTATGGGCAGCTTAAGGAAAGGATATGTGACATTTGAGACTTATGCAAGTCCTGTAAAAGCATTTCTCTGCATGGAAAAAGCATTTCAGGGAATAAACAGAATGCATCTGACACTATTTACTGTATTGTACATTGTTAATATTTTGTAGATATTACATCTGTAGACATAGCCCATACCTTCTAGACCACGTACCTTTATGCTTTGCAGCAGCAGCAGGTTTGATTAATGCCAGTGTGTGCTCCTGAGGGAAGAAGAACTGTAATTCCTTCTGAGCTTCATCAAGCGTAGAACTACCATGCAGCTGGTTAATAGGTACATCGTCGAGTGCATACTGTGCACGCAAACTAAGAGTTATTAACAGAGGAAGTTACCTAAAGGAACAGCCATTTTGAGATTCTATTATGACTAGCCTTAATCACAACCCTCTGAGCTCTGCCATTCAGCCAGTTCTCAATCCACCTCACAGTCTACCCATCTAACCTACAGTTCCTAAGCTTCCCTATGAGGATTTTCTGGGAGACAGTGTCAAAAGCCTTGCTGAAGTCAAGATAGACACTATCCACTGCTCTCCCCTCATCTACCCAGCCAGTCATACCATCATAGAAGGTTGGTCAAGCATGATTTCCCTTCATGAATTTATGTTGATTACTCCTGATAACCTTCTTTTCCTCCACATGCTTAGAGATGACATCCAGAATGAGCTGTGTCATCACCTTTCCAGAGATGGAGGTGAGACTGACTGGCCTGTAGTTCCTGGGCCCTCCTTCTTACCCTTTTTGAAGACTGGAGTGATACTGGCTTTCCTCCAGTCCTCAGGCACCTCTCCTGTTCTTAATGACCTTTCAAAGATGATAGAGAGTGGCTTAACAGTAACATCTGCCAGCTCCCTCAGCACTGATGGGTGCATCTCATTGGAGCCTGTGTGTTTGTGGGTGTCCAGTTTGCCTAAATGATCTCTAACCAAATCCTCCTCAACCAAGGGAAATTCTTAACCCAGTGGATATAAGTTAATGTTGATATAGTGACTTAAGTGCTTGATGATCTCTCTGTAGAAGTAAGAAGCCTTCGTTGTCTACAGAAAGAATAATCAACTTTCTAATTAACCACCTGAAATACAAACACCTTCCCTCCTAACTGTCATCTTGTTCTATTTCTGAGATAATAACAGTTCTTGCTTAATGAAACACAACAGGTAAGATGATATCAGAGCTGTTTCTTAGAACAATAAAATAGGCAGGTAAATCTAAGATGTTAATTTATAATATGTGTAGAAGGACTTAGTCACAAATAAAATATACTATTGATGGAAAGTTTTCATTAAATTAAAGAAATACATATCTGTTCTAAAATATAATGATGCTATTTCAAGCAAAAATCAGTAAGAATGAGATATTACCAGAAATTTTTGCACATAGAAAATGAATATCAATAATTCTGCAGACCACGAAACTTAAAAATTGCCATCCAAGGTCACAAACATTCACCTAATATACAAGTAACTTGTTCATATGACCATCAGAGCAGGATTATAAAAGATTATTATAGGTGGATTCTTCCTGTGGTAAATGCTTCTAGAAGTCAAGGATTTTTCTCTGACTCGAGATCTTTTGCTTCAATACTCTTTTTTAAACTCAACTTTTCATTATGTTTAGTAGCCACTATTTCTTGAACAAACGCTATAGTCACTGTGTGTAATACACTTCTTCCAAGAACAACTTAACAAACTGCAGAAATATATATCAATTTCCAGATGATGGCACTGTAGTTACACCAGTTGGAATGTGGTATTCATCGAGATGAGGAATGTGGAAGTAAAGTGGAAGCTGTGAATGGTAGTTTATTATTGTAAGTACTACCTGTTTGGATTTTCTTGCTTAGCCTCTTCAATAGTCTTTGGGCCTAACAAATTTCTCCAATGTGATACAGCATTTTCTCGTGTCAGAGCAAGTACAAGAGTTGGACCACTGTAAAAAGGGAATACTGTTGTTAAACTCTCTGTAATTTGTAAAAGGAATTTGATTATACATAGTCCAGGCTAGGAAAATGTGCCCTAGTATTGGAAGACATAAAAACCCATCTCCAGCTACAGTTTGATAAAACTTTATGGGGCTTAAAAGCAAATTTAAATTTCAGTCACTGTATGTTAGCATGACAGCAAGAATGTTGTAGAATTGGGCTATGTCTTTATTATTAGACATAAAATGCTGATCCACTCCTAAGTTTTTGTATTTGTCCCAGTCATGTTCCAACTTCATACGAAGGCAATATCCAAACATGATTTATTTGCTCTCCCCCAGGAATCCAGCATGCAGCCTGGATGAAGATTTTAGAACTCTACTACAGACAACCTAAATGCAGCCTTCCAGAGCAGAGCTCAACTGTTTCCACCCAAATCAATGGAACTGGCCACTGACTTCAACATCCTACAGAGATACAAAGTAATTAGTAATTTAAAAAACCCCAGATTTACTTATTTTCTATAGTTGGGAATGATCTCATTATCTGCAATTGTCTGCTCCTGTTCTTGAGTTTTACTAAACTCTCAGATACATGGGTATCTTGTACCCATATTCTATTCAGGATAATTCACTGTGAAAATTTCAGTCTTATTTACAGATCCACAATCTCATTTTTCATTCAACATACCTGGTCATTTGCTCTAGAAGGACTGGGAAGTAGTCTTGATTTTCATGCTCTTTGTAAAATTCACGTGCTTGTGCTTCAGATAGGATTATTTCTTTTTGCATTGCTATTTCGAAGCCATCATCCTTTATTCTTTGCATAATGGAATCTGTTTAAAATATTGAAATAATTATAAATTGCCATCCAGTCATTAATTTGCATAATTGAGAAGAAATTACATGGAATTTCTTAACCATAATGTTAAATTTTTACAGGTGAGCCAATTTCTTAACTGAAGAACGGTAAACTAATTTAAAGCAACTTCTAGATGGTTTCAGTAGTTGCCTGGACATTCAGAAATCTGATGCTCACCTTCTTAAGGCTTTCTCTCACTTCAGAAACCTCAGTTAAAATTCTTGACTGAGAAATATGGTATGTGTCACTATCACCAAAAGAAGATCTAAGGATTTTGAGTAGTTGAATATTAATTTGACTAAGTCTTACAAGACCATATGCATAAGCAAGCTGTGCTTGGTACAAGTCAAAATGACTCCATGCTTGCCTATATATGGACTGCAAAACTGCTGCTCTAAGCAGCATACTAGATAATAATCAAGAAAATAAATACACAAGAGATCAAAATTGTAGTCTTTGTATATATACATCTCTGTGTGTAGGTTATTTCTAATACAGAGTTTCTCAAGTTAGAAATAAAGGTGTTATCTAGAATCTAGGGGAAAAAATGAAAACATATGCATAAGAAGAAAAGTAAATTTGTCTGGATGGAACTTCATGCTAATGGGGTAGATTTTCTGATTTAATCTGTAAAAACGTTGTCTGTATAGACCTGTCTGTGCATCACTGCCTTATGCAGCATAAAACACCCTGGATCAGTTCTTATTCATCTTGCCATTCATCTACCTTTGACCAGCCATTCAAGCTTAATATCAGCTGCTTTATTATGACAGGAAGTATGATCCCCTACACTATACTTTGAAATTGCTAGTTTCTTTGAGGGATCTTCTGGAAACATTCCACCCAAATATACCCTCTAAAGACATTCCTGAAAACGAGGTAAAGGAACAAAATAGTGTTGACGTTTATACTCTCAATATATCAAAAACATTAACCATATAATTTTTTTCCTGACAAATATTACTATCAGCCTAATGCTGGCGAGATAATCTAACCTAAGAACACTTCATTGTAGAGTTAGAATTTTTAAAGTTCAAAATATGAGGCTTTTTATACACCCTAGATGGAAAATGTGGTTAGTAACACTTACCTCGTCTTTCCTTTAAGAGACAAGGTCTAATTAAGGCCAAAGTCTTTTCAACCTTTGTGTCTGTCTTTTTATCAAAATTAGGGAAAAAGAAGGCAAGTTGCCTGCTGGCATCTTCTACACTGTCTTGCACATCACATAGATTTAATATACTCTCAGTTTCCACAGTTCCTTCCAAACTAATGAGACACAAAGTAGTACAATATTTAAGTCACGGTATGCATTGCCTTAACAGCTGACTTCTTAAAAATACACCTTCTAAGAGTTTAGTGAAACATAAGAATAGAAAGCCAAAATAAGTTTTTATTAAATTCAGATTCATGACTGAAGTAATATTTCTGAGATGGCAATTATTGACCTTCTCAAAAAGTGCCTTGTCATGTGCTATGGAAGAGAAATCTCAGCCATGCAGCTTTTCTAATTCACCTCTAGTTTATTCAAAATAGTCTCTCTGTTTCACTAGACAGAATTACTACTGACAAGTCTACAGTGATCAATAGAAGGATTCATCTACAGCATGGTCATAAAAATGATAACACCACAGAACTGTCTTTAACAGAGATACTTCTCATTGTCACTTGCCTGTATATCTAAGTCACTCTTGGACACCTACGGAAAATGCAAAATCCTGCAGTTGTGCTAAATTAATGCAAAAAGGGATACAGCAGGCATAGACACAAATATAAATTTTTATGACAAGGGTTTTTTTTTTGCATAAGGTATCTAAATTCATGTTGTTTTAAGTGAATCTCTCATCTAAATATAAAAAATGATCCAATATTTAGGTATGTGTGAACACTCTCTTTGTTGTTTCATGCTGTTTATACAACTATCATCAATCCTTTTCAAAATTCTCTACTGAATACTTGGCGTAGGATAGAAATAGACATCTCAAGGTACCATGGTTGTGAACAGCATATCCTTACAATGTTTTAATGTACCTTGGGGAAAAGCCCCCCAGAAACTCTCACTTGTTTGCTGGCCTTCACAGTGGTCTCAGGGAGCACAGCATGCTTCAGGTGTCCACTGGTCTCCTTCAAGCCACCTCTACAGCTTCCCAGAATGCATAAGAGTGAAGATGGGCAAGACCTCAACCCTCAATGGGCAATACTGGCAGTCACCTTGTCTGGGTGAACTAGTATGAAGTGAAATTGCAGGGAGTACAACTTTGAGCTGTAGCATTGTTCCCGTTGGTCTGACAACCCATTCAAGGCTAGTTCAGAAACAAGAGATCAGTGTCCCTTGCTTGTCATCTTTACCAAGGAGATTCTATGTTCCCACAGGAACTGTGATTTCATCTCTAGCAGTGGTCCTGTGAAAGACCAGGTGAAGAACTCTGCCTGCTCCCTGGACCCTGTGCACAAGGGCACATGAGCATCTGTAAGAATGTGCCTTGGTTTAAGGTGTGCTCCAAATACTGTAACTGAATCACATATACACATTTTCCCTGGTAGTTACCTGTCTGATGCCTCAGGCTCATCGACCTCACTCTCACTCAATTTACGCAGTTCTGTCCAGTGAGGAATAGCGTCACTTGCTTCTTTTTTAGTGATTACCAAAACGTGGCATGGTCCACTCATCATGAATTGAACAAAATCATCAAAATCAGGCTAAAAAAAAAAATTTTCCCCTATGAATAGCAGGAACTCTGACTTTATTATCAGAAATGAGACCATCCTTTCCTAAGTAAGTCATAACTTCTGTTCTAAAATGACATTCACATACGTTACTTGAAACCCTGTCAAACTGTTTGGAAAGTTTTTTATCTTGAGATAACTTGAGATAACAACATTATAAAATGTCTAAAACACAATTAACTGAGAGGAAGTTATAAAGGAAGTTAAAAAACTACATTAGGCAAGTACCACATTTTCTTCCATGTTCAAATGCAAATGTCAAGAGTGAAAAAATAATCTAGAAACTTGATGTGATCAAAAGGTTGCTTGCAGTAGCACATATAGTGTGACATAACAAACTGCAATACAGTTCCAAGCATTCCTTGAAACTAAAAATCATGAAAGTGACTGTAAATGTAGAACACTGAGACACTTGCAAGACATTTGTAGGGTTTTCCTTCATTCTCTTTCCTTTGTTCTTTTCATTCTTTCAGTTTCAACCTCCAATCCTATAATTGTACATTTCCATCAGAAAATAACTTTTGAAGATGGTGTGAGTTTTTAATCTTTTTTTCCCCCTTGTATGTCACCTTTTTCTTCAATATTGTGAATTTCTTCAAATATCTTCTCTCCTTCTAAATATTTAACTAAATCTTTACCGGTCACTCTCATTTGATTATATATGATGCATTTTTCCTTTAGTAATACGAGGATGAAATATTCACGTATATGCTTTCAATTTATAGCTTTTCTCTTTCAGTTATCTTAATATCTATGCATGAACTTAACCCATTTCATAAGGCAAACAAACTCAAAAGAGACAAAATGAATGCAAGTACAAAAACATTTAGTACAATGCATAAAAGGAATATCTATACTGTTGTGGCTTCAAAAGTACACTTGCTCATGTTAAAAGAAATAGATGTGGCTATTCAATTTGACTCTCCCTCCTCACCCAGCTTCAACATCAAAAAGAAATGACTTCTGCTTCCAGTTACATCTGAAAGTCTGTTACCTTGAATCTCCGTTCTGTTATAATAGCAGCCTCTGAACCTACAGCAAGCCTGCACAGTATTAAATCAGGAATATTTTTGCCCACTGAGCACTAAGGAATCTATATTCTGTACTGTCACTTAAACATAATCATTTTTTAGCTCAGAATTACACTCAAAGAATGGCAAATAATTGTCTTCTCAATATGCATAGGACCCTCTGGACTGCTTCTGATATTTCAGAGTAGTGTTGTTATTCTCCCTGTCCTAAGCTAGGATCTGTTGTGCTGTAGTAGTGCTGCCATATATCAAACACTACAAGCTTTTTCCCTGTCATTGTTCCTCCCATGTTTCCCTCTACAACTAACTAATCTCAAATTGGCTTCTCTTTCCATGAAGATAGCCTAGGTTTATCTCTATTTCAAAACTGACTCTGTCTAAACTAGAATCCCAACTTTGCCAAAGCCAAGCTCTTCACAATTCCTTACAAGCTTTCCCTGTTACTTCCTTTCCAAACCATAGTGCAGCCATCTGGTGATTACTATAAATTTTTTCCCCCCCTGGCTTCAGTAAGAACCGTCTTGTCTCACTCTCATTCATTTGGGTTGCCACAGGAACACTTTCCCAGCTGCTTCTTTTGATTATGCCAATCCTTTCTTTGATCCCTTCCATTGGTACCTCTGATAACATCAAACAAACTAGTTGTCTGCATATAATTCCAGCCTCTATCTTATGCAGATCTACAATAGGAGAAGGTATAAATATTTGCTAAGCTGCTTCATTTTTTTCATTCAATTACTTCTCTAGACTTAACTTTAGGTATCATCCTGCCAAAGCACTTTACAATATCAAGGTGCTACTTTGCTAGACCACTTACCATTTCAGCACCTAACTTATCCTATGCTTAGGACCGTGACTAAGGGTCATACACATTCTGACAACAGAAAGAACTACAAAATCTTTTGGTATTTAATTGGAGTTCAGTTTAATTTAGATGGAATGTTAGAGTGCTACTGAAACATATTTGTATGAGTTAGTAAGAAAAAAAGAGATCATATTTAATTTCCTTTGCGTACTAGATCTCCATTACTTCAGTTCTTCAACATATTAAAGATTTACAAGTCAGAGATTTGCAGACAGCTATAGCTAACAATTATATGTTTTACCTGTTCTTGGTGCTTAGGTTATTAGTCTGTTTTTACCTGCTCTTTTTTCCAGGCATAGAACACTCTGATTTGCTCTTCAGTTAGTATTTTCTCCTCCTCTGCTTCAATGCCAAATCCTGCATCTCTAATCTGCAATTATTTAGTTATTACTCAGTGGCATTTGAAAATAGATATGCACAAGATCATATGTTATTGTAAGTCTAAAGATTGATTGATTTTGGAAGCTAAATGAAGTTTAAAATTCTCTGAAATATTCCAAATATAACGTGTACTAACGTTCCAGCTTTTCAAAGCACTTCACTAAATTCAGGATTGCAATGCCCACTAAGTTAATATTTGTGAAAAATATAGTGCAGTTCAGTGTACCTATTCATTCTGTAGTTAATAATCCCTTATACTTAACATTGAATAATCTTGTTTTCAACATTATGAGTGATGTACCTTCAACCACTTCTAATATGTTGTAATCTATATTATAATCATATTCGTATAAATGTGCACTCATCAAGAATTGTTGTATTGAGTTAGACTACTTGGCTTTAGAAACAGCAAATAAAAATAAAATTTATTTTATGATTACTTACTTTAAGTTATATTAGTGCACTAAATTTTATCTCCTGCCAAGGTCACTGGCCCTGTCATAACACTTTTTAAAATTAGTATAATTTTATCTTAATATATAGTATTATGAGACCTTTTTTTGTAACAGAAAGAGCAAGAAATTTCTGTTAGTGAAAAGAGCACTCCTATAGTATATTCTGGAAGGCAAAAGACTTTTTCTTTCACTGTATGATGGCTTAAACAAATACTGAATCTTTGGATGCACCCTTGCGTACTTGCTGAACCACATTCTTCACTGCAGGAACAAATATTTCACTACTGAAAAATATCAGTGTACAATCTCTGATCACTAGTGCATGTGAATTAACCTCATCATCTACACACATACATTGTTATATGCATCTGCTCACACACACTCTTCTACAAGGAACTGGTTTGTTGATTTATGTGTGCCTACAATTCTTAACAATGTTGTGTGAAGAATTAACTTCACCACCAGTTTCTAATTCTTGTTTCATTTGCAATATAAGGAAAAAAGGCAATTTTGATTGTAGATTTCATGTGTTGCTGATCAACACAGTGTGAATCAATGTCATACCTCACCTACTGACATATTATTTCAGGTCAAAATTATCTTGCTTTTATCATCCTTATCAGGGAAACATTAACAGGTCTTGTTCTAAAGCCTGGGTATAAATTAGGATCTCTTATTCTTGCAACTTTCTACTACGCCTCTTAGCTGAATAAGACAAATGAATCTTCAAATTTGATCTACCTTTTGTTTAATTTCTTCTACGCGTCCCTCTGAGACATCAACAGGTTTTATAATTCCCACAGAATATCTGACTACTTCTTCTGGGAAAGGGAAAAAATGTGTCAATGAATATATTTATAAAAAAAATACACAACTAAATTTTCTGTTACTTATAAGCGTGTTTCTCTAAATACTTCTCTATTTTAATATTGAGATGGCCAAACAGTAGTTCCGAAAAAATAAGTGAGTCAAGACATTATGTCTTGAAGTGTGGAACCGTCCTTGGCCATCCCTGGAATCCACATTCCTCATGAAATACTGGTGTTTTAGGTCAAGTGGTGGAGAAATGGTTCACATGGAGCTAGATGTGGTGGAAAAACTAGAATTTAGGATGGATGTTTTGTTTAGGGAGCCCTGTATGTGCAGGAAAAGAAATGTGAAAGGAATGAATATTACTAGAAAAATTCACTAGGTGAAAATCTGTATGAATATTGGAGATTTCCAGTAAAATATAAATTTCCTGTCATAGTAGATGTTTGTTTTCATATCGTTGTGTATGCTGAAGTCATTTATAATAATTGTTGAAGTAACACATGCTTGCTAACACAATCTAGTGTTTAAAACAAGAATCTAATGTTCCTGGTTCTAGATATACTGTTACAAAATCCATAGCATACAGATCCCTGCAAAATGATAGGAAATGGTCAGAAACAAATATAAACTATATCTTCCTTTGCAGAATTTAAGGTATACAGTCAAGCATTAGCATGTAATTCAATCAGATTCTAAACACTATAGAAGAACTTAATGATAGCTCTAACGAGAACACCAGTCTACTACTTGTTTCCAATACTAGAAAACACTCATAGGCACATGCATGTGGTAAGAACAATATTACCACCAAATCTTAGTGTATTATGGTTTCTGAGGGATCCCCTAACCTGGAGCTGAACCCAAGGTGAAAACTGTTTCCTGACTTTGTCACACATTTAGGTTCTGTGGATTAGCATGAAGTTTGTATATAATTGCTAAAGGATTTATAATATTGTACTACTAGGTCTGAGAGGATTTATGATTAAAAAAATAAGCTAAAGTGGAGGTCATGAACATGTCACTTGAACCACACAATAAAGATGACATGAAGAGGAAGGAGAAGGGACATGACTTAATCAGTGACAGTGGTACGATGTTTCATCACAGGAAAAAAAAGGAAAAATCAAGAAGAAGAAGAAGAGAGAGGATGGAGAAGTTTATTCCAATGATAGGACAAGGGGCAATGGATGCAAACTGGAGCATAGGAGGGTCCATGTGAATATCAGGAAGAACTTTTTCACTGTGCGAGTGACGGAGCACTGGAACAGGCTGCCCAGAGAGGTTGTGGAGTCTCCTTCACTGGAGACATTCAAACCCCGCCTGGATGCATTCCTGTGTGATGTACTCTAGGTGACCCTGCTCTGGCAGGGGGGTTGGACTAGATGATCCTTCAAGGTCCCTTCCAACCCTAGAATTCTGTGATTCCGTGATTCTGTGATTCCATTTGAACATTGCCAAATGACGTTCCATGCATAAATGAAGCTGTAGGAAACTTCAATAGCCACGGTTAACAGTAAGAATTGAAAAGATGTATGTCCCAGCTCATAACAAGCTTGAAAGAAATCATAATAAAGAGGCTCATTAGCATGATGGTGCATGTTTTTCAATCCTTTTGCATCCTTATACTACTACCATGGATTATGCTTTTATAGAATCATAGAATCATAAAATGGTTTGGGTTGGAAGGGACCTTTAAAGATCATCTAGTCTAACACCCCTGCCATGGGCAGGGAGAGCTCCCACTAGACCGGGTTTCTCAAAGCCCAATCCAACCTGGCTTTGAATGTTTCCAGGGATGGGGTTTCTACCATCTCTCTGGGCAACCTGTTCCAGTGTTTCACCACCCACACTGTATGTAGTGTTACACCATCCTCACTGTATTAGGAATGTCTTCCTAATATCTAATCGAAAACTACCCTCTTCCAGTTTAAAACCATTACCCCTTATGTTAGTCTGCTCTTTAGTGCTTAATTCTAGTCTGGTGAAAGAGTTAATTAAAAGTAATCTGAGACAGAATTCATCCTACTCCTTCAGAGATTAACTCTTCCAATCTTCATAGGTTGCCCCCATCTTGGTGTTTCTATAGAACATCCAAGAGTTAACAAGCACATCTCAACAAAACTACATAGCCAACACACAGACTGTGTAGAAGTGACTTTCAGGCACCAGTTTTACACAAGAAAATTCCTGGCACGTAGCACTGCTGCTGTTTGCCAGGGATCTCTTTTCTGAAGGTTCCCTAAGAAGGGTGAAAACACTAATGATGACAGACTAATATCTGAATTCCTTTCAGAAGAAAGGTTCCCCTCAGATTTATATCCTCAATCATAACCTCTCACGTTATTAACTCCATGAAAGGAAGGTCTATTAGTGCTGGGCATACACAATTCTTAATTAAATAACTAAAAAGATACTTGTTTTTTTCTATCTGTTAACATTTCTAAAATAAATCAAACATATTTACCCTCGGGTACATTCTCCTCAATAGATTCTTCTGATGATGATGTTTCTTCTAGGAATTCAAGTTCTTCCACCTAAGGTAATTGCAAATACAGTAAAAGTACATCACCAGTGTGAAGCTAAAGTCACCAAGCAAGCTCTGAGATCTTCATAACACTTTTATCTTAATGTAGTAACATATTTGCTACCCAGGAAAGTGAGCAATTCTAAGACCTGGGGCTAGCCTGATTTTCCTTAACTGAGCTATAGTTTGTTAAAACTTTCCTTTTACTGTAAGCAGGGTTCTTTGATCTCCTTTTTCACTCAAAACAATGAGACAACACTACTTCCCATATGTTTATTTGTTTTGTGTGATGAATTCCTGCTAAGTTATATTGAAAAAAATTCAGTCCTGAAGGAAAAAAGATGACAAATTTATGTGCTAGTGACATTTTGTCCATCTTTTCATTTCTTGTATTAATCTGTAAATTTCTTAAGGTTTTTTCAAGTACCATTAAATGGAAATTTCTTTGAAAACCCCTCACTTACGTCACTTTACTGTTAAGAAAAAAAAATATTAAACATTATAGTACAGAAAACACTGTCAGAAGCATTCAGAGGAACCATGTAAGTGTAATAAAAATGCTCATTTGTATTTAAGTATCTGTTTTGTGAGTACCTCGGTGCGTTCCTTCTGTCCAGCAGAGATTTCCCTCTCTTCTTGCACTAGCTCCGTTACTTTCTTACTCAGAAGAGGACAATTTACACCTCTCACTGCTGCAATGATTTTGCCATTCTGTAAAAGAGAAAATAACACTCTTGATGAGTTTTTGTTGCTTAGTTTACACATTAACTTGAGTTTTGGAATATGCTGTATCTTGCTAGTTTTTCCAGCAACAGGACCACTTCCCATGCCCATTGAATCCACTACTGCCTCTACCAGTTCAGAATGAAGCTTGCTTTCTTTCTTTTACTTTCTCCCTTCCTTCTCTACCTAATTTTATATGTTTATTTCGAGGCTCACCATTAATACTACAGTCAGAAGTAAATGCAAATATGGAATTTACTAGCTCTTAATTTCCATAACATGGAGGTTTTATCTTTTTATTTGCTTTACATTTCAGTGCATGCTCTACTACATTCAGGAGTACCACAGTGAAGCTAACTACCAGTGATGAAAGATACTACTAACTTCATTTGGCAGCATTCAGATGCAAACCTGAAAGTGTCATGAAAGCATCCTTTGTCTTGGCCCTTAGTTGCAGGAATTCAAATCTTAGCACCCTCAAGTCAAAAAACCCACCACCTCCTAAGTGAGCAGTGTTGTACGGTGGAGTCCTAAGACAACAAACAGTCTTTCTGTATCCATCAGTGAGAGATAATATATATATGATTGTTACAATAGCTTAGATGTGAAAAACTCAATTTTGTTTTGTTATCCTAAAAACTTTAAAGTGGCAAGAAATTTTAAATCTTTTTCCCTGAAGGAAAGTGTACATAAAATAATCATTCAGTGTAGTCACATATAGGAACCTTATGTGAGGCAACCCTAGAACACTTACTTGCATTTGTCACTGACTACCAAAACCATGGCTACCACAAATGTTCTATGACTGTATGTGCAGCAGCCACAACAAAAATGTGCTCAAGAACCACAGATCAAGGCATGGCAAACAGCCTCAAGTAAACAACTTTTGGTGATATGATCACACATGCTGTAAAATATAAAGTTATGATTTATACAGCTTCACATTTTTCTTTAATCTACTGAAAAATTAAGGCAAAATTAGGCAGGACATTAAAAGAAATTGATGTGATGTACTTACGACACAAAAAAGAAACACAGGTTCACAGTTATTCCTAAATGGTTGCAGAATTGGAATGCTGTCAGCCTCTGCCTGAAGTCAGATGAAAAAGATGGTTTACTCACGTGTGTGTACGTATGCATATATGTATGTATGTATATATACAAATCTTTTTGCCTGCATGAAAACTACAGTCTTACATACTTTGGTGTCACACACATAAAACTGCAGTCTTAAATACAACTAGCAGTCCTTATGGCACTTGCTGGTGATGAAGAAATAGCTAGTTTGGTAACATAGGATCAGCCTCCCTTCATATTACAGAGGATAATAATGGAAAAATACTTAATCCTAACACTGTTCTCCCATGTAGGTTATAATAACATACATAAACACGGAAGTAATCCATGCAGTCTTGATGGAGAAGATTATCCACTGTATTAAATTATGACATGGTCAACTCTATAAAAGCACTTGAGATTACTTCTGAACATAACTGCCTGCTTTTCTGTATATAAACAACACGTATTTTCTGCAAAAATTCTTTAATCAGGCAATTGAAAGCTTTCCGTAACATGAAAAATGATGAGTTTAGTCAACGTCAGGGAGGAACTGAACCTGTGTAACACATTTATCTACTTTAAATGTGGCATATACCTCCTGTTTTACATTGCTAGTGTAGAGGAATATTTACTACTACAGTAATGCAAGGGAATATTTGGGAAAAAGGTGTAACAGCACTTTTCAGGGATGTAAGAATTTTAAATGTGATAATCCATAATGTAGAGATTTAAAACTAAAAATCATGTAGTCTGGCGTTTGAATGTTTCTGCGATCTCATCAAGGAAAACAAAAGTTATGGGATATCAGCTCCCTTTCTATTATAGCTCCTTCTATATTTATTACTATTTCTAATCTACCTCTAAACAGTCTTATGAGGAGATATGCAGAAGAAGAGGCAACCTGGTCAAAATTATGATGACTCAGTATAAGGACAGCAAGATTAAAGCTCTGTATATGCAGACAGATAAAAACATATATTTAAAATAAAATAAAAATAAGGTTCCATACAGAATTTACATTCTTACCACTGCAAAATGCAACACATCATCTTCACTGAAGTCGTTCTTCAGTTTTCTGAATAAATTCAGCACAGCTTTGCAAGGACCACACCAAGCTTGATACACATCTATTACTAAAATGTAATAGTTTGGAATTAGAAACAGGTGACTTGTGGAACTTATAAAATGAGACACATTTATGAGTGTGTTGGAATAGTACTGAGAAGGTGTTAACATGAATCTTTCAGTCCTCTTCTAATCAATGCATGCATCATGAATACATGAATGCATTCAGTGGATACCTCATGGTTTCCTCTTTTATGTCAGTTACTGTTGATGTCAACAATCTACTTCACAATACTATTTGAGATGATCAATCCAGACACCTGTGTTTCTCTCATTTTCCTTTTTATTTTCATTTTCTTTTCCCACTGTTGGTTTTCATTCTTATCTAGATGTTTATTCTACATGATTTTTACTTCCCTGAGTTCATGCATATAATTTCTTTCCCATTACTACTTCTTTATAGATATGATCCCATTACAGATTTGTTCCTTCTACCCACATCCAATTCCTAGGACACCAAGGAGACATTGTTATTGGACTGAGCAAACTGAAAACTGGGAATTGTACACATCATAGCACATGTACTTTCAAAAACGCTGGCTGATTTACTGCTAAATACCACTGTACAGTATTAATTTAGACTGACAAAGTTTTAGGGAAAACCTTCCACAGAAGTGTTCAACCCCCTAGCATACAGAATACTATATTAGAAAGGTATTTTCTAAACATCAGCGTAGAAAACTAGATAAAATCATGTGTAATGTGATTTCTGACAAGTATTTATTTATTATAGAAGACAGTGTATATTCATAAACAAAATATTTGCATTTATAAATAGATTAATATAAACTTCATTTAAAAGATAATATGACAGTAGTCTTCTAGATTTATGACAAGTACCTTTTAAAGATGATATGATACTTAAGTGTGAAAAACTACATGTCTTCATGAGAAATTAAACAGAAAACAGTAACAGTTAGTACCTACTACACCTTTTGTCAGCAACATTTCATCCCATTGGTTTTGATCGGTTATTGTGGTCTGAAATAAAATTAATTGACATTTTAACATCTTAAAAATGAGGAGAAAAATCTATTCATTTCCAGAATTGTTCAAGTAATAAGAATTTGTACCTGGAGCTGGATTTCTTTCTTCTTGCCTGCCATTTCCCTGTGATTATAGGAAACACATCAAAATAATAATTACTTTTAAAAGTTTTTTAAAAGAACTTATGTCATGCAGAACTGATTTATTTGATTTTCGACACAGCACTGCCTTTGTATTCCCTCAGCTAAAGCCCCTACAACAATGGCAGTTAACACCTCACTTCAGAATTCTGTGAAGTAATACACAACTTACTTACAAAACCCATGTAGCACAGGAAACAGAATAAAATTTCATTTCTTAATCTGTTAGGGCCCTCAAAATGTTTTGGCCTCAACTATTTTTCAAGTTTATAATTACTCTGTTCACAATGGCCACAGGGACCTTGGATGGGATGACAGCTGCTGTAACAGTGTACCATTTCAGAAAGTATTGATTAAAGAGCTTCAACTCTAATGACATCAAATTAAGCTTCATATCTTCTGGGATATATGGAAAGAGATTACTTACATGTGTCCCATAACTAAACTCCCAGACTGAATCCTGATGCATTCATCATTCTGTCATTAATAAAAAATGTCCTTCATATTTTTTTCTTTTTCTTATCTTTTTTTTTTTTCTTTTTTAAAATAGGTAATAGACTATGAACCGCGCAGGAAAATTACTTTAGTTAAGTTACATACATGAATGAAGTTTGACTTCAGCTTCCAAATGGAGCTTGAGTGAACAATAAATATTATCACTGCATCAGCAGCTTGAGTGGAGGTTTCTGAAGTTCTTAGTTAAGATGTAATCTTTGTCTTGGGGAAAATGAAAGTGCCACCATGAATGTGACCTTCACTGGCACTAATATCTGACAAGTCAACCAGGAAATACGTCCAGTGTTTGAGGTATATTGGCATTCCCACTGGATCTGCTCCTTTCAGATCACAGACTGAGGCATGGTGGCAAATGTGAGAACTCTTGCCATGATGCTTGTTTCATACTTCATCTAAAATTATTATTAAGGAATAAAGTTTTAAATGCAGGCTTTCTTCAAATCATTTAAACCAGGTAGCGAGACAGAGTCATTAGTACAGCATTAATTTCAGTCCTTTAAAGACTCTGAGGAGATGGTGCTAACTATTGAAACTACAGGAAACCAACAGATGAAAATATGCCATATTAGTAGGAAATCTTCAGCAAAAGCATGTCTTTCATTGTTACCTACAGTCACTGAGCAATAACAATCGATGCATCGCAAGACTAGATCTACAAAATACATACCATACACATGAAAATGGGCTATACTTCCCAATCACCCTACACATGCTCCCCAATTAAAAATGTGCAGTCACATATTCTCAGATGGCAAACAAAAGCACTGCAGAACAGACACATGCTACTGTATGCAAATATACAAATATACAAACATACGTGTTAATCTATCTGTTAATCTAGCTAATCTAGATGTGTGAGACAGGCATATGAAGATACATATGACATCTATAGTTTTAAATAAAATCCTCACATAACACATTGTCTCAGTATTGCAGTCTGTATTATACTGATATAAACATGAACAGATTTTTTCTGTTATCTATGATACAGGCAACATGCTCCTCTAACCTTGATAGAACGGATTTTGCTAACCACACTTCATGAATTATGTGCAAACTCTCTACTCCTTACCATACACTTTACAAGCAAAACTGCTTCCTCGGACTATTTGCATATAAAAACAGGCCCAGGTGCACACTCAGATATGCTGTCAAACTGACATTCAAGTATGCACATTCTTTGCAGACATTCAGTATCTTAGCAGAAACCTCCATACATGTAGGTACATGAACATATCCAAGCACTTGTGAGAATTTGACATGCACCTGTGTGTATGTACATATATACAGACACATAGTTCTCTGTGCATAACCACTTGCATATGACAGTTGATCCCTGCATGCTCCTAGGCAACACTCTGATGGACCATCTGCTCCCTATCCTTGCGTTCTATGAAACTGGATAAAACACAAAAACTCACGTAAGGAAAACACACACTGAGGCACACCACACTTCAGCTTGAACACACAGGCATGCCTGCATGCTTCCACGAGTACACGCAGAGACTCACAACCTCCTGCTGGCACCCAGGGACGTAAACACACACCTCTGTTGTACAGGAGCACACTCAGTGAGCATGCCAGGGTGTGCACACACACACACACTTACTCTTGTGCAGAAGCCTTCTCTCTGCACACACACACACACACACATAGAAACATGATGGTAGATGAACAAATCACAGAATCATAAAATGGTTTGGGTTGGAAGGGATCTTAAAGATCACCCAGTCCCAACCCCCCTGCCATGGGCAGGGACACCTCCCACCAGACCAGGTTTCTCCAAGCCCCATCCAGCCTGGCCTTGGACACTGCCAGGGAGGGAGTATACACAACTCCTCTGGGCAACCTGTGCCAGTGTCTCACCACCCTCACAGTAAGGAGTTCCTCCTAATACCCAATCCAAATCTACCCTCCTTTAGTTTGAAACTGTTTCCACTTGTCCTATCGCTCCATGCCCTGGTAAAAAGTCCCTCTCCAGCTTCCCTGTAACCCCCTCAGGTACTGGAAGGCTGCTCTAAGGTCTCTCTGGAGCTTTCTCTTCTCCAGGCTGAACAACCCCAACTTTCTCAGCCTGTCTTCATAGGAGAGGTGCTCCAGCCCTCTGATCATCTTTGTGGCCCTCCTCTGGACTCGATACAAGCACTCCATGTTCATTACAGCAGGTAACATAACAGCTCAGGGTCCCCATGACCAGGGCTCTACAGTGCTCGTGCACCTCGTGGTTTGACACACACCCTCTTGTCACACGAGCGTGCCCTCACCCAGCAGTTTGAGTGCCTGCTCAGCCCTGAGGGGAGGGCCCACCCGGGACCAGATGGGTTCCCCCATCCCAGGCCGACACCCATGTACACACCTTGCCCCCCTCGCCTGTGGAGGCCCCGCGGCTGCCCACCTGTCACCTCCCAACGGCTCTAACTGTCACCCCTGGCCCTCACCCTGCCCTGGTCCCCCTCGATGCTCAGTCTCCAAGGGTCATTTTCCCCCCATCACTGTCTCTCTTCCACCAGTCTGGGGCTGACACAGCACGGGGAACAAAGAGGGGAATGGGGAGGGAGCTGGAGGAAGCAGCACCATTTCCTGCACCGTTTCTCCTCTGTTTCTCTCCTGCCTTTAAAATGTGAGAAAGTAAACCTTGAGGCTGAATTAGCATTCCACCTTCACTCTGTGTAACTTGCAAATTGCGAGACAGTGGGGACTGAAAGAGGAAATTGATACCGAAAGACACGGTGACAAAAGGAGAGTCTTGAAAGCCGAATAGCGGTGACCGCTCGTGCTGCCCCGCTGTGGGTGCAGGCCTGACACTTCTCATATGTAAGCTTGCATCTCAGCAGCCCCAGAACTCACAGAAAACAGAGGCAAAGTTCATTTGTACAGGTAGAAAGCACAATTGGTGTAGAGTACAGTGTGGCTGTTTTCATATACAGACAACTCTTAAAGGCATTCTAGCTGGTGAGAGTTTCATGTGGGGGTATAGATGTAAGGATGATCACAAATCAAACGAGAGTGTCTCTAAGCTGTTCACATTTCACATATGCCTATTGTTCCTGATTTATAAATTGTCCCTGCTTCCAATTTACTTCTGAATCCCTGAGCAGGCATAGTAAGTGCTGTTATGTGTATCTACTGCATCTTAAGAAAATCCAGTTTCAGTGACTTTCTTGTCACTTTTCTTAAGCTCTCTGGGACTGCTCACCAAAACATGACTTGCAAAGCACCTACTAAAGAGTCAACTTTATTTCCTGAAACTAATAAGAAGAAAGAACTAGGATAACAGCACTTAGAGGAGCTTAGTGTTCTTTCTCACTGTTAAATGATCCCAAGTTGACAGATGTTTGTTCTGCAGCAGTGTGACTAAGGCAACATTTCCACAGGGCTGCAGAAGTTTTCAATGCTGAGATTGTGCTATGCCCTAACTGCTTGGATTAGATCAATTAGATGGCAAGACAGACTTCACATTCAGATCAGAAATAATGCATTTATATAACCAAAACTAAATATATAACCAAAACTAAATAATTTCTTATATCTTTCTTACTGGAAATCTCTAGCCTTGGAACTAGCATAAACTCTGCACTTGACTGCTTGGAAGTGGGAAGTGACCTTTAGTAATCTTCCTTTTCCTTCATGAAGTAGGAAAACAACTTTTGAAACCTTACTAGGCTTACAAAATTAGAAAGAATTACAAAAGATGAGATATTTGACCCATCTGCCACATGGAAGTTAAAGCCCCAAAACATAGCCTATGTTTCTGGGGTTTCTTTTGCAAACTGCTAACATCTTTATCCAGGCTTCTTTCTTCATGAATACCCACTTTCTTATATACTAAAAAAAAAATTAATTCTTGACAAGGAACACTAAAATGAGGTAATGCTCATGTACCAAATGTTAAAAGGCTGACACAGCCTGTTCCTTAACCACTCTGTTAGAATGAATTACATGAATATCACAATTATTTAATGTAAAGAGATCTTATTCATAAATTTGGTATTTTAAAATATTTGACTTAAAAGAAAATGTTGATTTTCACCGCACTCATCCCCATCAACACATTTGCAAAATCTAGAAGCAAGTAGTGAACAAAGGTTGGAGTTGTGTCATCTATTTGCTAATCAGCAACTGAACCTCTTCCTCTTGTGTCTCATGCTGTGCATCCCTCTTTTTTTTTTTTTTCTGATCATCAACGCTTCAGTGGGCAATTAGGTCTACATGTTACTGTCTGGTAATTGTTGGGTAGAGATATACATCTGATTGAGTGTGAGGAAGGAAGGGAAATTAAATGGTAAGGGCCTTGAATTATGAAAAATATTTTCTGCATCTTCTTATTTTTAACCTCTTCCTTTCAATATATTTGATCACAGTATTAGCGTGAATTTATGTGGGGAATAGCAGTCAACAACTGTTTCTTCTCTTGGTCCCTGGGGTGATGTTTGACACATCATACTTGTAGAGACATGAAAGCAAGACCTTGAGGTTGTACCTGATTTCTATGTCACCTTTTTTCCCCCAAACAAAAGACTTTCTTCCGTCAGAGTGTCTTAGCTGCCTACTTAGGTAGTTTCAGTGCAGCTTGTTTATTTTATATGTTGCAAAAAACTCTTCACTTTCAGTGGAACAAGTATAATAAAAAGATGCTTCTTTAGGTTAGCTCATATAGTTCTATAAAATTCTTAATTAATTTAATGATGGCATACTTAGCCTAACCAGACCAGAATTTTTGGTCATCATTATAAGAGGCATCAGGGAAATGCGGTTAGGAGATCATGGTCTTTTTTTTTCTGAATTAAAATGATTCTGTAAGTATACTGAAAATATGCAATGTGTAAACCAAAATGGGTTCATGATGAATGGCTACATAATTTTTCTGAGTAACTTTAAAATTATTTCACTCCATTTTGTACATACCACTTGATTTCAGGTCTGCTCTTTGTCATAAGTTGTTAATGCCCAGAGTGACTTAGTTTCAAATGACTAACATTCTTTTACAAAGTAATGAAAGCCAGTTGTAGACATTACTGAGACTTGTAACCCTTGGGACAAAACTAAAGATGAATTTTCCCAGCAAGTCAGTCTTTTTATGATCCCTAGTGCATGATCAGATGCCACTGCCTATGTAGTTGTGATAATTACTTGCTAGGAAACACCCTGAAGACCTTAATCACCTTAATTTATAATGTCTTGTGATCTCTTCTGTAGCTGTATAGTCCACATGGAAGCTGGTGCTCAGTTTATTTAATCTGTGCCTTTTGCTTGCTAGATCCTGAATGTGTCCTGGTGTTCCTCCTGTCTCTCCGCCTGGATTCAGTCCATTGCTCATGATGAGAGAACCTCTGACCTTCCCAGCTCTTCTGCAGAGCTGTTCTTAACAGTATAGCAGTCTGTGTAACTTGAAAGCTCTGTATGTGGATATTGGCCTTCTCTGCATCAACTGTAAGTATATCATGAATATGACAGCAGTGGAAAAACTTTCTGATTTCTGGTATTGTTGTGGAAAACCGAAAGTGTGTGAAATGGTGGACACTTTAATTTCTTGAAAACAAATATAGCTGTTATGGTTCAGAAAGTTGCAAAACTGAAAAACTTTATACTTGCTGCTGCAAGTGCAGATCTCTATTGCCCAGACTGTTACTGGTGCAATAGTTCTGTGTGGTAGAACTATATTGATAAATTAACAATCTAAGAAATTTTCTGTAAGGACTTATTGTGACACACCAGCATGTGTGCTCTCAAGGTGAGAGAGCTGATGACTCCAGAAAACGGGCAGTTAGCTTTTAGGTGGCAGTCCAAGACTACTACAGGATACAGCTGTGGAGGTTTGAGGAATAATTAATATTAATTTTGCCCATAAGTGGTAACTAACATAATTGAATTGACAGCTTACTTTCGGAGAATGTCCTGGCTTTGTGAGTGGTAGATACATCCCTCTAATTTGCCCTGAAGGCAACATGAATGATAACCCTAAAGTGTGTTACTAAATACATAAACTTTTGCACACTTTGTATTGCAAAATGGAGGTTCATGAATGCTCGTGTGGAATATATAGAAAATGTGCAAATGAAAAGGAATTGCAAGTATTTAGTGTTTTACAAGTCTGGATAAATATGGATGTTAATTTTTCCAGGTAATGTGGTTAACACCTCTGGGACTTGGTGCCCCACTATCTTACCCTAGAATCTGAAAATTACATGAATGACAGCATGGTTAATAGTTGTGGATGTAGTAGACATGACAATATATTTTTTTAATCTGCCTTTGTTAAAGTTTTGTTTGAGTTTCGTAATTTGTGTATAAATATTTCTATGTATTGTTCATTTCTTGTCCGTATATTGGTTTATCTTTTGGGTGTCTGAAACATATTCAGCATCTTACATACTGACTTACAGAATACTAGAGTGTGACGTTGGGTTCAACCTTTTGTAGCTATAATATGTGCCCATCCATGAACACAAGAGTGCCATGAGAAATAATGAGTGGTTTTCAACAACTCAAGTAGTCCTCATCAAAGAAACTGGTAACTGATGTGGATCATATCTCAGCCAGCCGAAAACAGACCAGTAGTTTGCCCTCTGGCAGTCTCAAATACACTGAATCACCAGATCCATGTAAAGTTTTCCATTACTCATGTGTCCTGGCCAGGACTCTATTAGAAGAGAGATAGAGAAGACTGGTTTTTGCAATGGAATCTGAAAAGTGTAGGAAAGTGAGGGTAAATTGACTCAAAGCAGCTTCCTGTATATTCAAGAAAAAACCCTGTGATAACAGGTAAGAAAGATAGATAGATTGTAACTGGGGTTCAAGTAAATATTTTAAATCAGAGTTAACCAGTAAAGATACAGAAGTGGGTTCTAGTTCATCAAATCTTCAGAGCCTAATTTAAGGACCTTGAGAATAATTAACATGTCTGGACTGAACTCAGGTGTCTCTATATTTTATGGAACTCCAACTAGTAAAACCTCTTTGCCTATTTCAGTATTGACTAGAAGGCCTTTGTCAGCAGAGAAAATTTGAATAAGTATATCTGAAAAGCTTTAGCATAATCATGGTAGTAAATCCCAGCAGGGCAGAAAAAATAGAGGATCAGACAATTATCTCATCGTGATAAGATGATCAGACAATTGCATCAAGGTGAGCACCAAAATATGCCTGAGGAAAGGAATACCAGACCTGGAAAATTACATCAATACTTAAACTGCGATACAGTTCAAGCAGAAGGTGCTGTTACATTCCAGTCATGTGACAGGCTGGTATCTGCATGACTGTATTGGGTAGAAAACTTCATAGAATGCAAAGTACTGTTCCTTGCTAAGACAGGAGTGGAAATTGAATGGTACAGTAAAACAGCCACTAGAAACTTTGTCAGAGACTACTTAGGGTATGTTTTTATGGTCATAATGAATAAAACAGTCAAGCAGTTGGAGCACAATTTGGCTGCTGTCAGAGTTTGTTTCGGTTTTGTATTTGAATTCCCTACTAATTGGCACTCTGTGGTCATTTAAAAGAAAAAGTAAGATAGTGGGTAGTTTCTAAACAAGAGGAACACCCAAGGCAAAGACAATTGAACGGACCACATTGAGAAGACTAAGCCTAAACAAAATCTTGTTAACTTGTTCTGAGTCTAAAGAATGTTTCAAAGGACTTATAAATTTTTCAAGCTGTACTGATTCAAGATTATGTAGAAAAAAATTACTCTGTTATTCTCTTTATTGAGTTTTCCAGACTCTGAACCAATTCATGCAAGTAAACAAGACCATATATTTCTGAGCAATTTGCTGTATATCTATTCTAAGATAATTACATTATTAGGAACAAAGAACAGATGTTGATACAATGTCTGCAGTCAACACAACTTTCAGCCAACTGTAGCTTTCAAAAATACACCCCAGTCCTTAGAAGGCTGCTGGTTAGAAGTGGTGGATGCCACTGTCACATTCAGAAACATTTAAAATGTTAGATCCTGTTTCAGATGTCACTTTAACATTCAAGGCTTATGCTGGCTTAACTTGTTCAATGGATGCCAAGTCCCGGCTTGTATGCAGCATGTATCTGCATATGGAAGTAATGCACAGGCCAGCAGTAACCAAGCTTTCACCTGGCATAGGTCACAAGTTTTTACTAAGGTCACAAGTTTTTACCATGTGCCTCCCCAGTATATGACAGAAGGATGAGATAAACCACAAGTGTTTGTTTCTGTCATATGTTCCTGTGGATGGGAAAAGGAAATCTGGGGTTTGATCATGTAATGAGTGCTCATACATCAAACAGGGTGGACACTGGGAGAGAGAGCAATAGTCACTTGTTAGCAGAAACAGGAAGTTTTTATGTGGCTGGAGATGTATTTTTATCTATAGATGAAGGGTCCTGCTGGAAAAGGGTGATACAAAGCAAGCCCAAGGCTGAATGAGTCACCCTATTTGCGAGCTGCAGCTTGGATTTGTCCCAGGGTTTCCAATATAGCAAGTGCTAGAGGATCAGAAATCACCTCTGAGTCATCTCAAAACCAGATTCGCCTCTGCTGTGTTTTCCTTCCTGTGCTCCAGCTGTACACATGTGTACACTTCATGTTCACAGGAGATGCTCCCAGTTGTAAGGATCGCTATTGCACATAGCCCAAGTGCCAAACACCCTGCCAGTCCCACAGACTCGCCACAGAAATTGGAGAGGTAGCAAGCAACCTTGTTTCCCTAGTACTGGCCTTGAGCACAAAGACAGAGGACATGTGTATATGTAATCATATATATGCTGCAAACTCAGTACATGAAAATGTACAAAGTAATTTCTTCTTCATAGATGTACACCATCCCATATGCTGTTCCTAGTACTGATGGTAACATAGCCTAGTGGAGTGCCTCAGGGGTCGGTACTGGGACCGGTGTTGTTCAATATCTTCATCAACGACCTGGATGAGGGTACAGAATGTATCCTCAGCAAGTTTGCTGATGACACTAAACTGGGAGGAGTGGCTGACACACCAGAAGGTTGTGCTGCCATTCAAAGAGACCTTGATAGGCTGGAGAGTTGGGCGGGGAGAAACTTAATGAAATTCAACAAGGGCAAGTGCAGAGTTTTGCATCTGGGGAAGAACAACCCCATGCACCAGTACAGGCTGGGGGCTGACCTGCTGGAGTGCAGTGTAGGAGAAAGGGACCTGGGAGTCCTGGTGGACACGAAAATGACCATGAGCCAGCAATGTGCCCTTGTGGCCAAGAAGGCAAATGGCATCCTGGGGTGCATTAGAAAGGGGGTGGTTAGTAGGTCAAGAGAGGTTCTCCTCCCCCTCTATTCTGCCCTAGTGAGGCNTGGAACATCTCCCTTATGAGGAAAGGCTGAGGGAGCTGGGTCTCTTTAGCTTGGAGAAAAGGAGACTGAGGGGTGACCTCATCCATGTTTACAAATATGTAAAGGGTGAGTGTCAGGATGATGGAGCCAAGCTTTTGTCAGTAATGACTAATGATAGGACAAGGGGCACTGGTTTTAAACTGGAGCATAGGAGGTTCCATGTAAATATCAGGAAAAACTTTTTCACTGTGAGAGTGACAGAGCACTGGAACAGGCTGCCCAGAGAGGTTGTGTAGTCTCCTTCACTGGAGACATTCAAAACCCACCTGGATGCGTTCCTGTGTGATGTACTCTAGATGACCCTGCTCTGGCAGGGGGGTTGGACTAGATGATCTTTCGAGGTCCCTTCCAACCCCTTAGATTCTGTGATTCTGTGATAGCCTAACAATTTTTACTGAAAAAAGTTTCCCCCATGGAAGATGGTCCAATAGTAAAATAAAGTAATTGGAAATCATTAGGGAATCAGAGATTTATATTTCAGATATATCAAGGAAAGCTTATTTAAACTCCTTCCTGACTTCTTTAGCATTCTAGTTTCTATTTACCAGTCTTCTTTTTTCCTTTGTTTGTCAAAGTCAGCTGCTGATCCCAGTGACTTATCCCAGTGATTTATCCTTGCTGTTCAAATTCACTGAACTTCAGGACCAAAGCTGATGAATTTCAATCTAGAGCTCAACTGAACGTTTATAAATTTTTCTTTTTCGATGCACATTTTAGTTCTAGAATTCTATGTATTACTGATAAGACAGTATATAAATATATACTGATATTTATATATCAGTATATACTGATATAAATGCAATCATATGGTCATATCATCTGGGAGAGTTTTGCTGATAATTTCTTTTAAATTATTCCTCTCCTAAGTGTACAAAAGTCTCTATCGCGCTGCAGGCAGGTGTTTGATCCTTAAATGAGAGGTTCTAGCCCTATTTAAATAATGAAACAGGCTATAAAAATGGCAATCCTGTTAAGAATAAGTAAATGATCTTCCAGATATTCCCCAGATAAAATATCAGTTTAAGCTTTTTGCTCTGTAGAACAGTACAATAGTATTATACTGTACATGTGTGTCTAATTTCAGCATTTTATAACTACATGTTAAACAGGACAGGCCTATTTGTTTTATAAAAGTAGCTATAAATCAAGTTTTACCTTCAACTTTGAGCACATGCAAGTTTTAGAATCTGATTGCACACATTTTTCACCTAAATTTGTTCAATGTTCTCAATTACCTCAGACTATTCAGTTAATGTATCTCATAATGACTTTGTAAGTTTTCATTAACACAAGCTCAAGACTTTGAACCTTTTCCATATGAATGTACTGCTAATTTCACTTTCACCACTTTGTCCAAAGTTTCAGCATCTGGTACTTCAGTTAAAGAGGTACTTCAGTTAAAGAAGTATTTTTGTCTATTGTGTAAAAATTCTGATAGCTTTTCTTTTTTAATGCATGTCAAGTGGTATATACAACACAATAGAGCCATCAGCATACCTAGAATTTTAAGTAACACACTTTCTGGATCCAGAAGCGTGCCTTACACTAGCCATACAAGGCTCCAGTCCTGGTCTGTTAGCTTTGCTATTAAAGTGTTACAAAAATTTGCTGCAGAGTTTGCTTTTATAATACATATATTTACAAAATCCCAAAATCCTGAAATCAAAGATTCCGAGAAGAGAGTCCTCAGCTGCGAAAAGTCGATGGAAATTCAAAGCATTCCTCAGATGCTTTTCGAACAGTCTGTGCATGGGAAAAAAAACACTCGGCGAAGCTGATAACAAGAGATAGAGGCCTCTCTCTCCCCCTTTGCCATTTTTACCGGGAGCTCAGGAACGGAGCACGAATCGAAGAGAGCAGGAAATCGAACAGAGAGAACTTCCTGGTCTCTTCGGCTCTTTATCCAGTTTTAGCAGGAAGTTTTGGTTTATGGCATACAAATACTAGTTCCTTCCTGAGACGGGTCCTCAAACAGGACAAAAAACTTCAAACCATAACATATACCTATATTCAGTCGCACCAGCTGTTTATCTCTTGTGGTTTAACCCCAGCCAAAAACTAAGCCCCACACAGCTGCTTGCTTGCTGGTGGGATGGGAGAAGAATTGTATGGGTGAAAGTGAGAAAACTTGTGGGTTGAGGTAAAGGCAGTTTAATAGGTAAAGCAAAATTCACACAAGCAAAGCAAAAGAAGGTATTAATTTACAGTTTCTCATCAGCAGGCATGCAGGAACTTCATTCACTACTTCCCATCAGCAGCCATCTCCAGGAATGCAGAGCTCCATCACACAGAACAGTTATTTGGGAAGACAAACACCATCACTTTGAATGTCCCCTCTTCCTTCATTTTCCCCCAGCTTTATAGGGTGAGCATGACATCATATGGTATGGAATATCACTGTACTCAATTGAGGTTGGCTGTCCCAGCTGTGTCCCCTCCCAGCTTCTTGTGTACCTCCAGCTTACTCGCTGGTAGGGTGATGCAAGAAGAAGGAAAGGCCTTGACTGTGTAAGCACTGCTCAGCAGTAACTAAAACATCTCTGCATTATCAGCAGTGTTTTCAGCACAAATCCAAAACATAGCCCCGTACTAGCCACTATGAAGGAAAGTAATTCTACCCCAGCCTAAACCAGCACATTGGCCAAATGTCTATTCTTCTGAGACCTTGGTTATCTGCATACTGTGATCTGAAGTAGCATGTGGTCTGTGCTTTCTGCCAAATGACCATGTGGCATAGGATCAGAGTGGGTAAGCAGCATCTGCTATAAAGTGGCTCTCAGACCTCATAAAAACAGATGTCTGTGGGTGGGAGGAGGATGCCATTTCAGTCTTTGGAAAGTGTTTTACCCTAGAAGAAGCAGAATGGTTAGTATAGCTGCTGAGGGTGTCCGTGAATCTTCCCTGATGGCCCCTGAGGCTTGCAGTTAACATTAGACACAGTCCTTGCTGAGACCACCAAAAAGAACCAAGAATTACACTACACAGCTGGAGAGACTACAATGAGCAAAATACTGGTCAGCCTTGACAGTGTAGTCTTGAGTCTTGAGTACCTTCTGTCATAATGTGGTCTATTGAAATTGTTTACTAACCAGATGCACACTGACCAAAAAGAGCCACAGGTAGCAAGAGACCATCAAGGTATTACAACACTGTTTTCTACTAGGATGGAATCCCATAAAGTGGTGCTTTGGCATGCAGTGATTGGTGCCAAATCTTTGCACAGGACACCAAAGTTGACCCCACATGTGTAGGTCAGTGTAGAATTACTGGCAGGAACAGCTGAGTTTGAATTTTATGTAGAGCTCTCTTTTGTCAATCCAAAAGCAAAATTATTTATTTTACTAGTAAAAAAACCCAACCCATTAAATTGAAAATTTACCCAAAAAATGCACTACCACACGGCAAAAAAGCACATAACAGAATGGACTGCAAGATACTGGAGACTTTATCTGTCATGAGAAAAATAAGTCACCAATCAGTGTGATTGTTTTCTTCCTTCTTAACTGGTGGAGCAGCCAGAGGGGTCACTGCACAAGTCATCTTCACCTGCACTCATTTTTAAAAAGTCAGGAGATCTGTTAAGCAGCTAGACTCGGGCATGAAATAATTTCAGTGAAAGAAAAAGAAAGGAAAAAACATTCCTGGAACACTGTAGCTTGCCTAAAAGTCTTTGACTCTTTCTCCTTCTTCCACCCACTTTTCTGGATCTCCTATTCATCTGGTAACCAACAATTTCATCATTTTTTCTGTCAGTCAGGTGGATTTTGACATGATATCAAAAAGTTTTATGTATTCCCTGAATCCTTTTCAGGCAAAAAGCTTGACTTCTGAAAGGCAGGGAAGACAAGATGCACAAAGGAAATGTAGAACTAGGGATAATGTTAGTCTTTCACTTCCATCCGTAACCAGAAGCAGGAGGTAACTCCAAATAAGTCGTTCACTGTCTGATTCACCACTATGTAAGAAACATATCTTAACAGTGCTGTCATTCAACAGAGACCTTAGCAACCACAGCAGAGCAGCTTGTCTAATCAACAGGCATAAAACCCCCACCATTTCTATAGAAATTTGAAACAGCATTTAAGAAATTTTACTTCCTCTGTGCATCATGAAAATATTCTTTCTAAACTGCTGTTGATTTGGTTCATAATTCTTAATTGTTAATTAGAAATTTATTATTAATTAACACATGCAATTTGTGTAATTTTCCTTGTAAAAAATAAGGGCTTTGAGTAATTTTTCGCAGTATTGTATAAAAGTCTGACAGTCACATTTAGGGTACACCATCTATAGAAGACACCGATGGGTTTCAGGTTGTTTTAGGCACTAACTTTCTTCATGCTTGGTGAAAGCTTACTTAGTGCGTCAACTAAATGGCTTGAAAAAGAATCTGGTGATTCATCTGGCTGTTCAAAACAATCTAAAAAGGACATCGTTCGTTCCTCTTCTCAACCACAAAAAAATGAGTAGACAGAGGAGAGAGTACAACGGAAGTACTAATTTCTTGTTTTGAGGTCTGCTTTCCATCATCTTAAATTGATTAGGACAATTTGCTATAAATGGTTTGTTTGTTTTGATGAATTTTAAAAATGTGCATGGTTTATAATCACAAGTAACTCAAAGTTATATTGTGTTTTTAGTTTGTGATTTTGTGTCTTGGCTTAGGTATTTGTTTTTAAAAATCACATAAAAATAATCTTCCATTTCATTAAATTTCTTACTTTAAAAAACTCAGATAATTGTGGAATTTTATTTTTTTTCAAATGGATACATTTTTGTTGAGTTTGCAAATACAGAAATTGAGGTAAAATCTGACTCTTTGGGCAGTAGGCTGTGGAAAAAATTATGCGTAACTAATTGTTGCAATTGTTAAACAGTCTTTTGAGACATTCCCGAGGTATGCTTGCTGTGTGCTTTTGGTTTTGAAGTTCCTTATGAATAAAGGGTTCTCTTCTAAAAATATATAGAATTGAATATCACAGACATTGAAACTCCCAGTTTGGTTAATTAAGAAAGTAATCTTTATTCAATTTATTTTGGAAGCAATAATCTGTTGCAACTATTTGTTTTGTGCTTTCTTGTTGGTCAGTTGTTTCTGACTCTAGAACTGCTATATAAATAAATATAGCAATAAATATAACAACTTCTATTTTCAATCCAAACATAGCTGCTAAGAAAAGGAAGTGAAACCCAAAAGAGATCTTGAAAAGTACTTCCTGATATATTTGTTCTTACCACAAAACAAGGTCAATTTAATTATAGCCAAAAATCATGAAAATGCAGGGTACTGCCTATCTAATATGTGTCTTAATCGTGCACAAATGGAAGATGTTCATGTAATCCTCTTTAACACAAATAACACTCAGGTGTGGGCCTACTTACAAAACTTTGATTCTTTTCCTGTAAACATCTGTGTTTGTCTGTACAAACCCAAGAACCTCAACGTGTGAAATTAAGAATAGTTAAGAAAGGTGAATAAATGCTCACTAGTGCCCAGTGAATGCTGGGCACTTTGATTTCATACCAGAAGAGGCAAATTCTGATTTTTTTCTTTTTTCATGGAAAGTTGCATACTTTTACTAAACTGTTTTGTGTATGATACTCAAAAGATTTCATAGAGGAGTGGCTATTCACCACTTCCTTGTGTCTCTCCTTTTTCACCTGATAATTCATATGCAGTGAATGTCAATTTTTGTGGCATAGACAACTATACTATCAGCACCTTTGACGTGCTTTTGATTAACCTTGCCAACAAGTACTACTACAACTTAATTTAAAGGGACCAGGAAACACACAACACTGGATTCTGATACAGTGTGGTGATGATGTAAACCCTGTATTGCACATCAAAAAAAGTCAGATTAATTTGTTTCACTGGCAAGGAACACATCTTTAGTTAAAACTGGAAGAAGATACATTGTGAAAGTTGCAGCATAATATAAATGTATCATTCCCAATATTCCAAATAACACAGAAGAAGATTGTAAATTAAATCTGCATATATATGTACACAGTCAGATTTAAACCTGCAGGAAGGAAGCCGTATTATTTTTCAACATTTGAAATTAATTCAGAAAAACAGGCTTGAATTTTCTACATTTTTTCATTATGTCAGGTTCCTGGACTTCCTTTCTGTTGTTGATTGCTAGTTTTTATTCCCCTTCCCTTGTCCTTTGCTGCAGTTGAGGTACAAATTATTGCTTTAGTTAAATAATTTATCCTGCAGATTTCACAACTGTGTTCTTTGAAATTATTTAGAGACTTTAAAATAGCTGCTACAATAATATATCTTGCAAACAAAAAGGGTAAACTTGCCAACAAATGCTAACAAATCCTGAAAAGAATTGATTTGTAATTTCACATTATATGGTCAATATGCATATACTTTTAAGAATAAATGTTCTGGAAAACAAGTATTCAAACTATATGCATATCATATGTTAAAAGTAATTTTCTTGAACAACCTATTATATAAATGAAATAGGATAATTTGCAACCATTAGGTTCATTATGTTTAGTGCCATTTGCAAGCTTTCTGTGTACTGAATCTATGAATCATTTTTTGATAACTGAGATTTCATCATGTAACTTTCAACAGATGATATAATTAAACACATTAAATGAGTCTGTTATATCTTAGAATGAAGGTAGATATGTTTTGATTATCTACTGCCACAACAGCTGCCAGAATTGCTACAGATGCTTGGAGCACAGTGCAGCAATTCAGCTGCACAATGTGTGAACCATAGGTCCATTTCAAAGCTGTAAATGTGTTTTTTAAGAGCAGATTTACAGGGATGGCCCTTTATTAGCACTCCTAGTTCATCCTAAAGTTCAGCTGTATCTCCATTAAAACCCCATAAAGACACACTTTGAAAACATCTCTTTTCCTTGGTGTTAAAATGTCATGTAGAAATCCTAGAAGTGTTACACAACCATCAGATTGATCAAGCAGTTGATGGGCTAAGCAAAGACTTGTGTCAACCACAGCAAGAAAGTTTTTGCACCTAGAGATATATTGCTTGATATTCTTATCCTTTTAATGGTATATTTCTGTCTCTGGTATATATTCAGACCAGTTTGAGCTCATCAAAATAGTTTCAAGTAAATCTGAGATTTTATTCACTATTTGAACACTGTTTCAAGGTGCTCTTGCAACTCTGGGAGTTAGTTCTCAGCTGTCACGGAGTGTAGCACTGAAGCAGACATACCCTGCTTCTCACCATCATTTTTGTAAGGACACTGCACCAGCTTAAAACAGTAAGATTGTCTTGTCATTGAGAAGCTGGGGTAAGACAATAATTCCCTTTGAGCTAGGGATCTCTTGAAGATCCTGCAAAGCATAATCAGCTTCCATGATCTTCATGGATATCCAATGTTGGGCTCCTTTCGCATTGGCATGGGAGGTTTTCCACCATGGAGAACAAATAGAAAGAGAAGGATATATTTTCAGTAGAGAAATAAAGCAGGAAATTATAGAACGGTAGAAAGAAAATTGACTCCTGTTTTAACAGTTAAAAAATTCTTTCATCAGTGCCATTGCCTTAGCTTTCTCCACAGCAAGAATGAGTGCTTTACCAGAATGTATGCTTTACATGGCTTGATACTTGACTGACTTCAGACACTTCAGTATATTTGTGTTTTCAACTACTTCTTGCTTCTTTTAGTTCTGTATGATCATCCTTGTATCGTGCTGTGAGGCTTCATGTTTATACTCATACTGTACACGTTCTCATGCTTTAAACTCCCAGCTTTATCAGTAAGTTGTACGCCCAAAAGATCTCACTATGCAAGCAGGAGTTTACCTGATTGTCCATGAAACATGGTAAAGTCCCTCCTGTGCTAAAATTGAAGCAACGGCTGATTTTGGCCATGCATGAGAGTGCAGTCAGACAGGCTCTGTCAGATCCTGACCCATTTCTGTGTGCTATGTGCCAATGGTCTTGAGGCACTTCTTGATCCTTTAAATGAGTACCTATGAGTGGACTATGGATGGTGCACCTCAAAATTGCATGATAGTGGAGGCACAAGCCTGGGTCTGGCAAAGAAGAAACAAACAAGTTGCTGTTCTTACCTGCCTCTCTCCCTTCTATTCAGAACTTACTTGTTTGATGTTTGTTGTATGAAACTTTTTTCCCAATTTGATTTTTCCTTTGTAAAAAAATGATTTGTGAAAATAAATTAATGTAGGGGTCCCATAAATATCTCAACACAAATCCTTGGCAGGAATAACAAGTCACCTGTGAACTTTCCACCCCTATCTCACTGAAATGATGACTTAGAGTCTGGTCAGTCCTTTCCCAGCATCAGACACCTGGCTTTGGGGATTCTTCTTCCATGCAGAGGAAAGTGAGGAGATTTCTTCTATGTATGCCACCCAGAATGTTGAAAATTTATAAATAAAAATATAATGCATTTTCAAAAAATCATAGGACAAAATTAATTTTTCCACCTATTGTTGCCTCAGTTCGTCCTGGCCAGTGTTTGTGCTTTGTTTTTGTTGTTGTTATTGTAAAAGTAGGAAACAGTAAGACCAGGGAGTTACGTGATGTGGTTAATACTGAAGTCCTCTGGTTATGAATTTCAGGAGTTTTAAAAAATTGATATAGTCTATCCTGAGCTGCTTGCAAATTGTGTTAGTATCTCAGCAGAACTGGATCTTGAAGAGAAATATGAATGGTGGAGGAGTGGAGTAAGGAAATGGTGACAGCTGACAGAATGGTAATGAACACTTACTTTCTCCTACTGCTCTGAAGTGATAGACGTGATATCATGTCAACAGCCGAGCAGCACTGCAGTTATCGGTGCTTCTCCCTTCCTGCAGTCACTCAGATTCTTTCTTTAGAGATATTTTGTCCTTAAAATAAGAACCAACTGGGAAAAGGAAGGAATAAACAAGGAGGGGGTGTTGTGGTTTTTTTAGTTTGCACCATCTAGGTGGATTCTTCAGATACACCTCTGGCATTTTGGTAAAAAACTTTGTTTCTTGGTATGTAATTAACATACACTTTGGAATAATCTCCTTAATGGGTCTTCCTTATGGATTTTTGTGTTCTGTGATGCTTCTTTCTGTCATACTCATATTTTCCTACAAAAGTAGGAATTTTGTACTAGCACATTTAAGACAACGCTTGCACAACTGGTTAGAGTGATTTAATACAACAGTAGCCCGCCTGCAAGTTGACAATGCACAATGGGGTTGATCTTTACTGCCAGGCTGCCTATTGCCAGAATTGGTAAATTTTATGGTAATGTTTCTTTGGAGTTTCAGTTTTATCTCAGTCTTAACTTCCAACTATATTGAACTGAGTGGCATGTCCTAAGGGTACTCCCTAGAGCTGAGTGCAGTATGGAAACCTGTACTGGAAGCAGAAAGCCTGCAGATGGCATTGCCTGCATTGGGAGAGACTGTCCTCCCAGGCTCTGGGAAGTGCCAGTGGGTGGCCTTCACAAACTTCCAGGTCGTGTGTGATAATGGAACAGTGATTTGATACATACTTTGTAGATGCCACTCCCTTCTATGGCAAGATCGAAATTACCCTTTAAACAAAAGACACCTGAGGTCAAAAAGTAGTAGTCTCAATAGTAAGCATTGAGGAAATTCATAATGATTATTATTTCTTTTTCTGTATGCTAGGGAAATCTATATATTTATCTTTTAGATGAGAACACAGTAATTTCAAGAAAAACTATAAAACAAAAACAACAAAATAAATAATTAAGTGTGATTACCATGTAAACCCATTCCTCATACTTTTCTGTCACAGAAGTACCTTATTTTCAAATGTTGTTTAAAAAGATGCCACAGAGTGGCAGAGTCTTTTGTTTTTGTTTTTCTTCTCCCTTTCAGGCTTTTTTTCTTTCAGTCTGTGTGTATGTTAATTTTGCGTTTCTCACTTCTTGATTCTCTTTCTCTTTTGAGTTTGGATTGTATTTTTATCATCCTCTCCTATGATGCTGACTCACTGAATTTCAGGCTTGGTTGTGGTAGTTCATGTATGCTTACTTCTTGTTTTCTGAAGTTTTGTTTCAAGTCAATAAGTTATAACTGAAAGGAGAGCTTGCTTTTAAAAGAAAATGGATCTATAGCCTGCTTTTAACTACAGGTTCTGGTTTTCATTTAAATCTTCATTCACATCTCCCTGAAGTGCTTCTTTTGCTAGTAACTACTTTCTGCATAACCAGGCTTTCTGTCATCAATCATATTGTCGTTCAGCCAGAAGGGAAAAACGTTAAGAATGATAATATTGCACTAGCACTGGTGTGCATTCTCAGAGATTTGATACGATAAGTGTCAGCACTGTTACACTTAAACATTGTCTATTGCAGCAGTACTGCAAAGTGGAGGAAGAAGGCAGCAGAGTTAGTTGACATTTATGCATGATCAACTTAATATTTGCTTCCAGTTGAAAGCAAAGGCATGTAAAGGAGAGGATTATGTAAAGTGAAGATTACTACTCTAAACACATCAGTTACTAATCTAAAATTATTAATAGAAGACTCCCTTTCTGTGAGGAAGGACAGAAAGACTGATGCAGACATGGGAATTCACTGTGTACTTTTCTAGCTGATTAACTTATCATTTTGAAGGAGAGATGGCGCAGGAAGATGTAAGTTCTTGATGCAGTTCAATGAAGCAGCTCAGTTACAACTCACCTCTGCAACACGAAGCAGCTCAATTACAACTCACCTCAGATTCTCATCTCCTTGTGTTTCGTGTTTGCTTTTATTTTTCAATATAGTGATGTCAGTGGCAGACTGGTTTCAAGCATAACCTGCTATGCAACTTGTTGTGTGCTGTGATTAGTGATGAATATTGGAGAACCTGAGACTAAATTACATCTCGCCACCAGCTTCACTGTTACATGATTAATGCCAGTTATAAATTCTGCATAGCTCTTTCTAAAGAGCTTGGATAACTCCAATCGTTCCCCACAAATTTATCAGCATTTTATTGCTCAGTGTGGCTCACTTACTCTAAATATTTCCAAAAGATTATAAAAAGGTCTAACAAGGCCATGAAAACTAAATTGTAAAGCAATGGAAATTAGAGCAGTTAGGCACTTTATAATAACATGGGTAATGGGAAATGCAGAAAGCTTGGGTGTTTGATCAGGGAGTGTCAGAGGGGTGACGTATCAGTTTGATTGTCAGAGTGAAGTATAGCTGAAGAACAACGGGCAAAATATTTCCCTTATATTGACAGAGGTACATGTATTTTCCTCATACTGGGTTCCAGAATTTAGACAGAATAAGGCAGGTATCTGGACTCTCTGACTACTGTTAAAGATAGATTGGTGAGTTCAGAAGTTAATTGTCCTATCTTAAATGCCTGTTTTTGAAAGGGATGGACTGCCTGCTGAAAGTACCCATTTCTTCCCAATGACTGGCTCGAACTATACAGATATCTTTTGAGAGGCCACAGCAGCAGTGAGTGACTTTGTGATGAACAGGAAGTTTAAACAGTGGAAGGACGAGGAGAGATAACACCAACCACAGAGTGATTCATTGCAGTCAAAAGTAAAGAAGATTTTCTAACCTTTTCTAATCTTTTATAAAAACACTCTGTTAACTGCTCTGCACTACTTCTCTTTTTCATTGTTTGCTTTTCTAATAGTAGATTAACTGATACAATTGGTTCACAGTAGCTCCTGAAGAAGTGCATGGGTGTCCGTGAGGGGTAGCAAGAGGCAATCTGTTCAGAGGCCAGCTCAGCTCATGGTGAGGAACCTGACAAACCTGGGTGGTCTTTTAGAGGGACTAAAATGTAGGAAACACAGAAACTATTCAGACAAGTTCCAGTACCTGAAGGGGGTCTACGGGAAAGCTGGAGAGGGACTTTTTATGAGGGCATGTAGTGGTAGGACAAGGGGAAACAGTTTCAGACTGAAAGAGGGCAGATTTAGATTGGATATTAGGAAGAAATTCTTTACTGTGAAGGTGGTGAGACACTGGAACAGGTTGCCCAGAGAAGTTGTGGACAACTCCTCCCTAGAAGTATTCAAGGCCAGGTTGGATGGAGCTTTGATCAACCTGGTTAGTGGGAGGTCTCCCTGCCCATGGCAGGGAGGTTGGAACTGGATGATCTTAAAGGTCGCTCCCAACCCAACCCATACTATGATAATTTTGAGGATGTCACTTGGTGGCTAGGCCACTGTCAAGGAAGAAACATATGAAAGTGTCTAAGAGGCTTCCTGAGAAGCTGACAAGTAGGCAGTCACATTTGAACATGGTGAAAAAGGAAGGGAAGGCAGTACTGATGAGTAATTCCATCTGAATCCCTCTTGAGTCTTTGATGGCACCAAAACCAACACAATATATCATGATACCACCAAGTACCACAGTTCTGTTAAACAGATTTTAAAAGAATTATGTCACAAAGACTTCTAAGGGTGGCACATTTTGAGTCATCTAACAGAAATGATTATGGTATCAAACATACAAAGCAGTTATTGGAAAATGTGTCTGAGTGACTTGAGTTAATAATTGCATTGTTATGAAAGATTCATAATGTGGTGCTCTTCATGCTGTCACAGCTATTGCTTATGCACATACTACATTCTGCACAATAAAACTAGTGTGCTGCTAAGAGTGATAAAGCTGAAGACTTTGCTTATGATGTTACAGGAGAAGCTACTTGATAGAAGTCCAGCCAAAAGAATACAACAGTTATATGGCTGGGTTTCCAGTTGCTACAGTAGTTGTGCTGAACCTAACTACCTTTTTAAAGAAAGAACTGGTGTCATCAGGTGCTTGAGAAAAAGAAGGCTGCATGTTGGACTACGGCTAAATTAAAAAATGTGATACACTACCCACTGGAGATTTGCTGCAGGGCAGCAGATATTTCTTCACCACTGAAATTACTGTGGTGGGGCAGAATTTGTTCCTTGCTTTCCTCCTCCTTAGTGAATCAGGTCATTCTTGCACCACTTCTGCATTACTTCCAGCTGAGCTTATATTGACAGAAATTAAATGTTTTTAAACATATCTGTGAGCTTCTAATTTCCAGCAATATTACCAAATTGCCCATATTTTCCTTAGAGAAACTTCATTTGTTTCAGCATCTGGTTGATTCAACCAATCTTCAGCCAAAGTTGGTTGACTGGGTTTTTTCCTGCAGTTGTCTGAACTTGCTTCAAAGTAGTTACAAAGTCAGAATCTGACATACTGTTGTGATATTGGCAGTTTAAGAGCCAGAGACAAGCTATGGTCCTACGTCCTGCTATGTTCCTGTTACAGACCTAGTACAGCCTTCTGTATATGATCAGGTTTGACCTTTGCAACACCATATTTCAAATATCATGCAAAGTGAGCACACATGGGTGAAGCTTGTAATACAGTCAGTATCTTCCATAGCACAGACTCCACAGTACAGAAGGCCTCGTGATGTCCTCTCTGCTGTTGTCACCAACCATGTCTGACAGAGCTGTGAGGACATTTTGGTTTTTCCAGTCTCAGTGAGTCAATATTCACCAACAGCCTTGATAGTCTCAACTTGCCTTGCAGTCATCACTGTCTGTTGTTTCAATACACAGTCACCTGGTGCTGGTGTAAGTCCTATTTTGACTGGCACATTGAGAGATTACAATATGAAACACTACCAGTCCAAAACAAGAGGTTCACCTACAGATGGCCTCAAAACTCTTCTAAAAAACCTCAACTTTGTATGTGTTTTTGGAAGGAGTTGTTGATGTGGTCTGCTCATGTAACCTACACCAGTTCAAGCTGTTCAAGAATGCTGCCCGGGATGTGCAGCAGTTCCACATATCCTGAATAGCATCAGTATTTTCCCTATAACAAGTGAATAATCAACAGTTACTGTCACAAGTAAGTCTATAGTCTGCTGGCCACTATCCATGAAAGCATGAAAAGAATCTAAAGCCAAAGACTAATAGGGTTGCTACATGAAACCCTAGGGTTTCTGTTCCTGGGGGGAATTTTCTGGTAGGTATTTGATTTCTCTGTAGCTCTCAGAAAGTTCTGAAATCATTCTTTCTCCACAACAAAAACTGGGATTTTGCTCTCACCTATAAACTACAGCAGTGTCTTGGGAGTCAGTGAGCTAAGTGCTGTCAATATATTGTGTTGTCATTTCTAACACCAGCACAATTACCAGGT
Source organism: Aegotheles bennettii (assembly GCA_013398125.1). NCBI lineage: Eukaryota > Metazoa > Chordata > Aves > Caprimulgiformes > Aegothelidae > Aegotheles > Aegotheles bennettii. The sequence continues at coordinate 95,792 of VZRW01012019.1, forward strand.
AGACCTGCTGATCACTTCCTGATGCAGAGGACATGAGATCTGGTCCACCCATCTTGCACCTGTGTTTTAGATGTAGTGAAATAGTCTTGCAAAATGTCTGCCTTCCCTAAACAATCCATGGGGAGAGGTATGTGCATTGGAACATCATGGGTAAAATTCCTCCACCTCGGAACAGGTACCAGCAAAGTAACTTACTGGCGTATTCTGTCTTTCAAGTCATAGGTCTCTTGTCCAAGACCCACTAATTTCACATGTAGAGGATCTCTACTGGGTCTTGACATTTTTATGGACAGGGAGAGGAGCTCTAAGATTTAGGAAAAATTAAGAGCATTAGAATACAGCATGGATCATTACCAGTGCCACCTTCTCATTGCTGGAACCAAACAATCATGCAGCTAGAACTGCTCAGGCAGTGCAGAGCTATGCAAGGCAGAACAGTGTGATACTAGTACTGCACATATCTCAGTAATATCTGTGCCTAATAATATTAGCTTTCCCCTGTATCATTTAGAATCAAACTGCTACTGTAAAGCTGATACACAACACAAGAAAGTTTGGCAAGAGGGGAAGTTCTCTACAGCTGTGAAGGTCTCTATAGCTGTGAAGGATGGGGACAAGTGGTGTTAATCCTGTAAAGAAGTTTGCACTGGTAATTCCACTGAGTGTCCTGAAGATGGCTTTTTATGTACATTTCCATGATGCCCACTGGTTTATCTGAGGACATACAGTAGCACGCTCCATTTAGAGGAATAAATCACAGAGTGACAGGAAATTCTCATGGTATTGTGGTGTGGCAAAATTACACCTCAGTTCAGAGGTTAATGAGTTCTTTCCTCTGAAAGCTTATGCAGGTTTCAGGAGGCATACCCCAGAGCAATTAACATGGTTGTTTAATGATTGTGAAACTGGGTCCTTGCGTCATTGTCGGGTCTATTTGAAATATTCCACCAATGCCTCTTCTAAATCTGTGCAAAAAGGGTTTCTCAAGTTACCAGATGGATAAATGGCGTATTTTGGCTGCTTGAAGTCTTACCACGTTTTTTTATAAGCATTGACATAATTATTTTTCTGGTTGGCTAGCGTCCATCTCATTTAACTCTCTGAATGTGTATTTTGTTGGTTCTGCTAGCTGCTTATAAACCCATATTCCCACTGCCCTCCTTCCCAGGAACAAGTGCCCAGCCACGTTCCACTGGCTAGCTGGCAGCACCTTGTGATATGCTCCTACTGCAAGGACATTATCCACCAGAAAACAAAGACTGGGGTTTACCCTCATCAGCAGGGAATGTCAGATATTCTCTTTTGGTTTTGCAGGAGGAAGAAGAGTGGATCCATAATTGCTGGATTGCAGTTTTGTGTAGATTTTATAGGTGGGAAGCCCTGTGGACTCTTCTATTTTATAAACTCAGCAGAGAACACTGAACTCTAGCTTACCTAGCTATGTGCTAGAAGAGTTTCTAAAGTACAAGGACCGTGGCTTTACAGCCTTCTTGAACCTGCATGTATTAGGTGACTTTTGCTTTGGTCATACTACATCCAAGGCACTTACCCCTTCCTGGCTCCATATGTTGTTCCTGTACCATGATTCCCCAGGCAGAAGCACTCTGTGGTTGGATTACAAAGTGACATTGCTGTGGTGGAAGTGCCTCTGTGACACTTCAGTAATAGCATTCTCTGATGGCAGCAGGTCAGGGAAATGTCAGCATGAGGAGACAGTCTGGTGGCTGACAGCCTGTTACCTGCCGGCAGAAAAGGCAAAATGCTTTGATCAGGCTCTCACTGGCTCATGCGGTATGGGTGTGCGGGAACAGAGGTGAGTTGAGAGCATTTACACAGGAGCAATTTCATGAGGACCTAGACACTGCAGAAACAGGTGTAGAGGATGTGTTGTTTTCTTATTAGGTTATTATTCTCTCTGATCAGACAGGATCTGAATAAAGAAATTTTATTCCATCTGATAAAGACAGAAGAACATTCCTTTTAAATAAGTTTTTTTTCAAGCTCTGTGAACAGTAGTAAAAGAATAATTCTACAAGAAAACTAAAGGAGTTGAATATTGTTATACTTAATAATAGAGATATTTGGATTTGAGGTGATTTCAAAGACCAATTCAACTTCTGCAAGTACAATCCATGGTTTTGGTCTATTAAGAGTTTCCTAAAAATGCCTCTCATATTTCCCTGGCATTTCGTCTTCACCATTACTCTGTGTTCCTGCTTATTTCAGTCACCTCTGTTTATCAGTCAGCAGTGGTGGTTTCTTTGACTCATCACATTTTGTTAGCTTACTTCAGAGACATCTTTTTGAGCTGCTTATTTTGTTTCTTTGTCTTTTTATCTATTTCTGTTACACTCTCTTAACTTGTCATTTTAAATAATAAATAAGAAAATCATTATGGGTTGTACATTTCCTTCTTCTCCCATTCTCCCTTGCATTGTTTTGTCTTGATTTATGATGGCCTGTTTTGCAATTGAGCTGTTTCTCTTTTATAAAACCTAAGATGTTGTTGCTGTTGCCTCAGTTTTGCAGACTTCTCAGAGTTCTTTCATTTCCTCTACGTGGCTCTAATCTTACTGAAATGTTTCACATGCAGATACTGCTGTTGTGTTATTATTTCATAAATTATTCTTATATTTATACAGAGTGTGCTGTCAGAGGAAGCCACTATCAACACTGCACAGATAAAAAAGCCCCTGCTTTGGCACAAAGATTGTTTCATGAATCATAGGGCTGTGTCCATTCCACATATGTGATACGGCTTTTAGAATGAGGCTATCGAGGTGAGGTGGTTGCATGGTGGGAACCTTCTTAAACTGCAAACACTCTGTCTGTGGGCAGATACCAAGCTTTGCAGGAGGTTTTGTTATCCAAATAAGCTTTAAAGCTGTTTAAATCTTCTAGTAACTGATCGTAATCACAGTACAACTTCGGTTTAAGTCAGTGCTTCTCGAAGCTTCTAATGGTTCTCTAGCTTTCTCATCCCAGAACTTGGCTGTCAACAAGTCAAGTAAGACAAGTATTAGGGTCATCAATAACAGACTAGCTCAGGTCTAGAAACCCAGAAAAATTACATTGAACTTTCTGGTGCTTGGTGAGTTAGTTTTCCCACCCACGAACATAAAAACAGTATTTCACTAAACAGTTCAAAAGAAAACAGACAATGAGGAGATGAACCTTGTGCCATGCGGCACCAAACTGCTCCTTCCTTGAAGGGGAGTAAAAGCTACTTATGAAGAGCTGTTCATTCAGCTATTGCTGAGGAGCCATGCACTAAATCTGTAGTAAATCGTAAGTTGAGACCACCCATTGTCACGCAAAAGGTGTGACATAAATTGTACAGAGATACTTTGTTCATCAGATCATGGGTTGCCTAAAATTTCAGAAAGTTGTTACTGATGTTACTCTTCTCAGGGAGAGTTAGATGGTAAAATTTCAGTGGAATAGGGAAGCTTGAGACAAAAAATCCTGATGGTTTTCAAGTGCCAATTGTCTGAAAATATATCTTCTATATATCTTCTCCATTGAAGATTTCTAGGGGTTAGGAGGAAAGATTACTAGCAATTAGGAAAAGTGCCTTTTTACAGACTGAATATTTTTAGGGTAACTGTAGAAGGTAATATTAGAGCTAAGGCAGGAGAGTGCCTGGTAACTTATGTTACACATCCTGTTTATGGGACAGGCTCCACCAGCCTGTGCACTGACATTTCATGATTTCACAGCAGAGCCAGAGTACAGTGAGAGAGACACCAGGAGCAGCAGACGTGTCAACTTGGTGTCCCTTATTGCAGAAAAGCCTCTTTCTGAATTAATTTCTTCATTTGTTCCATCCATGATACACAAGCAGTGGCCTGGTTAGGTTAAGGTTTGGGAAAGGAGGCTTGTATGACAATGGCAGGGAGAAAATAAAGCGTGGAGCTTGTGAGGGTGCCCCTTTACTCCCAGTTGCTTTTATAATTTTGGGGAGAGGAAGTTTTTTCCAGTTGGGTAGCCTTTTCACATTAATCTGTCTGTTTTCATATCACAAAATTTTAGAGGGGGTTTCCACAGAGAGAGGATATGAAGATGAAAGAGGAAGAATTGCTATAGGAAGAGGTTTTCTTAGAAATATGGCTGAAAGATTGTTTATCACATCTTTCAGTAAACATTAGTGGCATACTGACAGAAGATGTGTCACTGGATTTACTTAGCGTATGATACTTCTGCCAAGCAGAGTGTGAAATGAAAGCCATATGTATTTTTATGCTATTGTTTAATATCGTATAAAGACTCTATCTTATCTTAGTGCTTTTTATATCTTCTGTTCGATAGATTAATGCAATTTTATTACCATGGAGTATTAGAACTTACACTGTGTTTTATGCAATGATAGCATGTCTTGGATAACATGAATTAGCCTTCCCAAGTATTCAAAAGAGACCATGAATGAAAGAATCATCATGCAAGGCAAATGTCTTCTATATCCTACAGCCTTCTTTCCTCTGAAACATTCATCATCTCCCTCCTTGTTTGACAGGACCTAAAAGCAGGCAGCTACTTTCTTGTTAGCACTGAGACAGAGCACTGAGAACCACCATCACATCTTTCCTTGGCAGAGAGAAAATTTCTTTATCAGGAAACCAACTTTTCCCTCTTTTGCTGTTTGCAAGTCTTGTGCTTCACAAGTGACATTCACCAGTTTATCTGTTTCTACATGTGCCTCAGTGCTCCTATGTGGTTTTATATAAACGATCATATACATCTACTTGAAGTGGGAGAGCCTCTGTAGGCAGGGATGCCATCTCAGTACAAGTGGGTCAGAAACTGGAACGTGGGGGGTGTGCTTGAAGGGTCTAAGGTGGGGAGACACAGCTAAGAAGGACAAGGAAGAAGAACAAGGCTACCAAGGAGTTGATTACACTGACTGCACAATGAATGTATTTGCTGAGGTCTTCACATCCTTTTGGAGAGAAGTTCCTGAAAGTGGTTGGGAGCACACTGGACTCAGCAAAACACGAACCCTTCAAGAGTCCAGGTAGAAGTTGTGGAGTCTAAAGATTCAGAAATGGGGTAGCTCAGTGCACCTGATTTTGTACTGTCAGACTTTCTCTTTCTTCCCTAGAACTCTCCAGAGTCTGAATTTTCTGTCTGTTTAACACAAGCAATCTTACAACTGGGTAGTAGATGAAGCAGTTCATTAGCAGCTCCTTGCCTTGTCTGTTGTTCTGTTGAGGTAATGACAGGGGGTAGGTGACCATGAACAATTACAGTCATCAGTGACAGCATTTAGAAATTGCATCTTTTGCTATTAACTTGCTATTACTTTGTATGGCTTCAGTGATGCAGCTCTTTCATCTTGCACAAAGCCAGCATCTTCCTCCTGAGCTATGTCTCCTGCACTGTGATTGTCAGTCTGGACACAAAATTGTCAGCTGATGAACAAAATATTCTGTATAATTTATTTCACACTCTTTGCATGACAACAGATGGTCATGACTTACCATGGATTCAGTAAAGAAGACTTGAAAAAATCGTGGTTTTTTGCTGGCCACCTATAGCATTGTTGTTTTTTGTAAAACTTTTTTTTCATGTTTATGTGGAATTAGTTTCGGTTTATATATGTTCTCTGTGTATATAAATGCTGCTGTCCTCTAGCTTTTCTATGGTGTTTTCATCCACACGTGGTTCTGGTCTGCATGCCAGATAGTTGCTCTGTGGTTCATGATGTCACTCAAAAAGCCAGACTGGAGTGTATATGATAAAAGGTAGGAACTGTAGTGTATTTTTATGTTTAGTATTGCAATGGGAAAAGCAAAAGAGACAGTTGTGAAAACTGCTGTTCAGAACATGGACACCCTGATGCGTGTGAATCCAAGGCTTGGGGACTGACCCCTTCATAGCAAAAAGCCACTGAAGCTCAGGATGTCTGGATAGCTAGGATAAAGGTTTTCAGGCTCAGACAGTAAAAATACAAGGCAAATTACAGCTTTACCCCTGTATTCTGGGCAGAGTACATGAAGTAAAAAATGTCATTATTGATGGAGACAAAGTTGATCTGTTTGTATCCCACACACACTCTGAAGTGTGCCATCCCCACACCATCCTCCCCGGGACCTCCTACAGTTCACTTCCTTTAATTCATACTTCTGTAACTGCAAGGGAAACAATCTTCAGCTGTTGCAGAGAGGAGAATACGGATTGTAAATTTTAATGAGCTTCGTGCTATGTATGGGTTGAGTAGCTTGAGCCATCTGAGGCAAATGGCATTAATTGATCATCCTCTCTTTTTCCCCACCAAAATCTGTTAATGCTCAGAATGCCAGTGCTTGAGAGGAGAAGGAAAAAGAAGGGGGAATGTGCCTTTGTTTTATTGTAGTGCATCTGTTCCTTCTGCTTGCTTACAGTGAGGGGCTTGCCCATCTGACAGCATCATCAATATGACCTTTCTCGATAAGCAGACAGAAGGAACAGATGCATCAGAAGGAAATGGAGACTTTTTTCCATTTATGCATTGCTGTTCTGGAGATTAGCAGATATGAATATAAGAAGATATGCCCCCTGTCCATTTTGCCTGTGTGTGGATTCCCTTCACCCTCAACACTGTTTGAAAGGACGTGACTGTGTTAGGTACCGATAGCAACATGGTAGTTGTGACAGCAGTGAGCACACTATTTTTTGATGGCAGGAATCCTCTTGCTTTGCCTATAGCTTTTTGTTATCAAACTAATTTAGGAAGTCAGGTGTACAAATGGGATTTTTGGTTTGGTTTTGTTTGCCTGCTCTTTTTATGCAGAACTTGATGCAGAGAACAAAAGAAGATGCATTTAGCAGTTTGATATTCTTTCTTTCAGAATCTCTGAGGATCTTCCCAGTGTTCATTTGATGGCATTAAAAATGAATGGGGTGACTAAATAGTTTACAATTTTACATATTCAGTTAACGTGAAAGCAATTACTAATGTGTATAATTATCTCCAGAATTACTTGGATCATGCAAATGGCATTCAAACCAACCATTTTTAACTGTTTTCATTACATAATTCATAGTAAGAATAGTACCCTACAATCAAAGCTCAATATTATTGCCCTTTCAGAATTTACTTCCCAGATTATCCTCCTGGGGAGTGATAATTTTCTATTTGGACCAGTTTTTAGAATGCTTCCAGATCTCAGCAGGGGACTGGGTATTGAATACAGCTTATGTCTATCGCTTTAATGTGAGTCTTAGATGTAACATCACTGGGATCAATGCTCAATCCAGTATACTCTGAATTAGGAGGACCATACTGAGACCAGTGAGCAGTTTGATCTCATATGACTAAGCCTTTGGTCAGTGAGAGAAGGTACAGAGAAAATGGTCAAGCATAAAAAAAATTAAGAAGAACAGACTAAAATGCAGTAAAGATAGATCAGTGGTGAAGGCCAAGAGTCAGAGAGTAGTGTGGTTTATGGGTAGGGTTAAAGAAAGTGATTGTTGGGTGGNTCCTTGACCTGACTTGCAAGGTTAAGTTCCAAGGAGGCCTTGGCTTTCCTAATTGCCTCTCTAGAATTATTAATTAAGAAAAGAAAAATTAAGAAGAACAGACTAAAATGCAGTAAAGATAGATCAGTGGTGAAGGCCAAGAGTCAGAGAGTAGTGTGGTTTATGGGTAGGGTTAAAGAAAGTGATTGTTGGGTGGAAGAAGGAATGTGGATGAGGTACAATCTGGATGGTACAGCAAACACTAAAATGAAGTTATACCTGAACCCATGGTGCACTCCACTTTCCATAATTTCCCTCATTGCTAATGAGGGAATGGCTAATAGTAAAGGCTATTCTGCTGTGGCTGGAAGGAAGAAACATCACAGATGTAAATTTCAGCTACATCCAAATTTCAGGCAAAGGGGAGGGCAGGAGTCTCACTGACAAGGGTGTGTGGTGGGCTGACCCCAGCCAGCAGTTGAGCACCCACACAACTGCTACCTCAGTCCCTCCACCCCCAGCAGAATGGGACAGACAGAGGACTTGCTGTTGGTCCCCTGGACACCTCCCACTTTTTAAAAGAGACAGAAAGGACCCTGGAGCCACTGGGAGTTTTCAACAAAGTTTTTTTTTATGGAAATGTAAAGGCAAAAACATTTATTCACATTTGACATAGTAGATGTAAGCTCTTTCATTCAAAGAAATGCCATCAATCTGAGGTTACTGTACCAGTGTAACTTTTTATCCCTCCCAAATCAAGTTTTGACCTGTTTGAATCCAGGGACCATAGAACTTCTGTAGCAAAGATTGCTAGACTAAAATTTATGCCATCTTATGGGACTATGAAGGAGGAAGTGTACCCTTGTGTGACTCCGGGGAGTCTTGGGTGGGAGAAATCTGGCCTCAAGCTGTTAGGATGCAGCAAATGACAGTGGGGCCTTTGTCAGAAGGGTTAGAGACCTTCTGCACAGAGCAGAATAGGCAGAATACAATAATTAAAAAAATCTTTTATACAATGAAGATAAAACAGATATTCCCAGTACGGATGTGGTCAAAGTATATATCTGTCTAATGAAGAAAATATACACTCCAGTACAAGTTTGTATACACATACATGAGCATATGTTGAACTGATTAAACACAGTTCAGTTAGTTTATTCTAGTTTTGCTTTGTTACTTGTGCAAATGGAAAAAATATGTCATCTGATAATAAATCAGGAGGCAACTGAAAGTGACCAGACATCAAAGGTTTTTTGAAGGCTGATAAAATATTCCCCCCTCCTAGAGAGCAGCTGATCCTTTAGTAAAGAACCAGACTCCTCAGTCTGAATTCCAGATCCAGTCAATGGACCACAGTAACTTGTATTCCTTTGACTACAATAGATCTAAGGTATAATAGCCACAGATCCAGTCTGACAGACGAGTGACATAAGGCAGAAGTTTTGAAACCTATGGCCTTTTCCACTCTCACTCACTCTAAATGTGTGGTGGCCACAATTCAGAGAGCTGCTTGTGGTTTTGGAATGAAAGGTAAAGATGAAGCTGTGAGAATGATGTTTTCGTATCATTTAATTTAACATACACTTTGCACAAGTGAAGAAAAGGAGGATTCTGCTGAAATATGCTACTAAAATATTTTATTCATACCCTGTTTCATGCCTTGAACACTTTTTATTTGAATAAAATTTATGTCCTTGCTGTCTAAAATCACAAAAATCTTGTAAAGGAATTTCTTTCTTTCCTCTCTTTCCTTCAGTATCACAGTTGCCAGAAGTTGTTTGACCTTCAGAGTAGACAATTTATTTGCCACAGTGTGTTGCTGTTAGTGAGACACTCTGAACAATAGAAAAGAATGGATACTCACGCCGTAATTGTTAGAGAGGGGCAGCTGAGGAAAATCTTAATGAAATTCCAGGGCATAACTCTTAGGTTGAATACTCGAGTAAGACTTGTGTCTGCCTTCAAGAGAGAAGATAAAAAACAGTAGCTTCTGAAAGATGGATCTTCTTGGTCTGCAAAAGCCAAACAATGCTACAGACCTATACAATGCTGAAAACTCAGCAGTGTCTGTAGCTCAGCAAAGTCCTGATGCAGTTTTATTCCTGCCAAAAGCCGGTATTGACACACTGCAGCTAGGTTTCCTGGTAATTTATAGTTCAGTGGGTTATTCCTGCTATGAAGCACAACATATCCAAGCAGCACATTGTTGTTAAAGCTAAAAAAATTTCATTGTATGGGAGTAGTTTACAATCTTTATCTAGGTGGTAGTTTCTGATGTAATATATTCTGAATACATGATGAGGCATAAAGCACACTAATGTTACCAAGATGAAGAAGAAACTCTTTGCTTGAGCCCTGAATTCCACATGAGAGTTGATGTCAGGCCAGTACTTCACAGCCAGTCTGTACATCACAGACAACTGGATTATGGTGAGCACAGCACAAACTGCCAACAAAATCCCAACCAAGCAGTAGTTTGCAATCATCATGGGCTTCTCTTGTATCTCCTTGTGGAACTGGAAGCATTTGGAGGAGTGGTATGTCTTAAAGGTGCCATAGTATGAGAGAAAGACAGGTGCGACCACCACAGCTCCCACCAGCCAGACAGCAGCCACCCAGGTTATCGTGTAGCACTTCCTAAACTCGGGTCGGAAGAGGCGTATTATGATGATAGCCATGTAAAATAAAAAGGTGGTGTACATGTGGAGGTAGATGATGGCGCTTGTTAGCTTACAGGCAAATCTCCCAAATTTCCATTCCTGTAAAATGTAATAGCTGAGGCGGAAGGGGATGCTGAGTAACATAAAGGTGTGCAGCACCAGGAGGCTGATGATGATAACGGTCATCACAGATTGTGGTCTCCTTTGTAGCAATTGATGGGACATCATGATGACCCCAAGGGTGCCACCAGCCAGGTTAATTATGTACAGAACCATGAGAACGGTGCGGAGCCTCTCTGAGGTGTCCGTCAGCATCTTGTTGGAGCAATCATTCTGCTGGGTTATGCTGCTGTTAGGCATCCTCTTGAGCTCCTCTTTCAAAGGTTACTGAAAGTGAAAAATGGGAATTTTAAAAATAGACACATTTTTTTTGTTGCTACCTTTATTGTTAACTATGGAATGTCACAGATTCATGAAGGGTCATCTTACTGAATTATGTTTGAAATGGTGTTACCCTATGTAGTATAGAACCTTGTAACTTTTGTCACACTGCGTATGACAGCAATAACCCATGCCTCTGTGTTAAACCCACATTTTATATAATTATGAATGAGTTTTTAATTTACTAAACTGTATTCTAGGAATGTTTTTCAGTTATTTACCTCTGGACTCAGTCATTTGAAATAGCCAAGACACTGTTTGTTTGTAAATTATACAAGCTTAATCTGCATTTGTTATAAATATAAAACTAAAGGTGGGAAAAATACTGAAATATGAAGAGGTTGTATCTATGATTTGTGGATATTTTATGAAGACACCTGAGCCAATTTTTTAGCATATTTCTGGGTGGGTGCAGCACTCCTATAAGGCATGAATAGTTTCAGTTTCTAGATGCATAAACCACATTGAAAATAAAGATCTGCAGATGGAAAATCAATTTTTTCTTGCTTCAGCTTCAAATCTTTTTGCTACAGAATTCTACTATGAAAAATGAAGAAACACTGAAAATTAATTTAGTAACAATCTCCTGAAAGATATAATCCTATTGGCCCTTGTTGAACATAGCCACATACAGCTGCATTCTTACTTAGACTTAAGGCAAAGTGTGAACTGTTCAGTTGTTTGGGTTTGCACACAGATTTCTGTACAAATATACAGGGATAACATGCAGGGTACATGCATACTATGCTAAAGAAATCTGTCCTCACCTTACAAAGAGTTTCAAAAGACCAAAGTAAGAGCTAAAAAGTGGTCTATCAAAAAAAGGCATCTTCTCTCTCTGATTCCTTTGACATTTGAAATCAGCAAACTTGTTTTAACCAGCAATTCTTGATTCTGTTGCACTCATCTGTAAAATGATAGACTGCAGCTGTAAAACATTGGCAGACAAACTTCGTATTTACAAAGCACCAGACAAAGCATGTTTAGAAGGCTGTTTTCTGAGTGTTGTGTTCAAGATTGATATAAACATTTTTGTTCACTCCCTTTTAAAAATGCATGATCCTAGAAGCACTTAAAATTGTATACCCACCAAATATTCCTGAGACCAGCATGAGAAATTTGCCTTCCCAGAAACTTTGCTATAAGAAAAATTTTACAAGCTTTAAAAGACGATCTGCTCTTGACATAAATTCATTTTCCAATGTATATTTTTAATATTTCAAACTGGCTTTAAGCAGGTATAAGCATTTTGTTGTTATAAACAGCATATTTACAATCTAAATGCCAAATTTTTATATTATTCAGAAATAGATTATGGTTTTTTTCCTATTTATAAAAATAAAATACTTAAATTTTACCTTATAATCTCTTATTTATGTGACTTCCTCCTTCTTCTTTGCCATTTCACACATCCATGTCACATAGCCTGCACACTCAGTGTGAAAAAAAGAGCCTTTGGTGTTTCTGTTTGACCGAGAACAGTTGAGGGTTTTCTCGGACCACATACAGGAAGGCACAAGTTTTTTTCTTGCTTCACTGCAATAGCAATCACCTACAATCAGCATTTGATACTGTTTTGTTCGTGCAAAGAGAACCGCTGAAAAGCTGCTGAACTGTCGGAGGCCATCTCTGTGCTCGGACATATAGGTCAGACCCACCCACTAGGACTATTTCTGCCCACAGTTTGGTCAGTCCTAAAGTTCAGATGGGCAGTGAATCCCTGAGCTGTACAACTACTACAAGTTATTGGGGTTTTCTACTAAGCAAGTAAGAAGTGCCACTGATCAAGTGAAAAATATGCAGCTGAGCAGAGGATTTTCATTATAAATGCACTTTTCCCCTGAACTTGTTTTATGTTTAATAATTAAACTAAACGTGCCAGAATAACAAAATGTTTAGCAGAGTTAACAAAAGATTTGTCTGTAACATGCTATTAGATCTTCAAGAATTCAGAGATTACTCGCTGTTTAAATATTAAAAGTAAAATGCTCTTTAGACGTATGAAAATCGGTTTAAGAGTTCCTGCTGTTAAAAAAAGGACATGCAGGGACCAGTGGTGCTTGAAGATTATGCCTGACCTGCAGGCATGAATGCTGACCCCAAACCATATTACTAGCATAAGACAGCTCACTAAAAAGAGGAAAGCATTGAATCAGACATTAAAAAAACATTTTTTTGTCTAGAAATTAAACAGCAAAATGCTAATCCACTTTATTTTTCAATTAGAGTTCTAGACTGCAGTCGGAGTCATCAGTACTCAAACACAAAAGGACAACTAGCATTTATTCTGCCATCAGGTAGTCATCCTCTGCTGTGGATGTAAGGATGGTTCCCTCGGTGAGGCCTCTGCCCTATTATTAAGTACAGTCATTAGGAAGAACAAGATGAGAAAGAGAACTATTAGAAGTAAAGACTCAAAAAACCCAAGTGCAAAAGAGAAAGGGTTCTAAGGGTGAGCAAGAACTCAGAGACAGCAGTCTGCAAGACATTCACAGGATAAACTCTGAAAGCTTTGGGGAAGCAGTTATCATCTCACCTAGACCAGGATTCAGAACAGGAGGGATGCCCATTTTGGAGAACGTGTATACTTGTGGGCTTGAGGAAAGAGAAAAGTGCAATTGCTCCAGCAGACAGAACACTGAAGGAAAACAGCTACGTGAATAATTGTACTCACCAGGTGTGGTTCCAGCATCACTTAATCCCACATAAGGAGAGGCTGCTGCCTGGCATGGTGGCAATGTTGTTTGGACAGCAAAATGATCAGCTGGTTCTGCAGAAATGCACAGGAAGGTAGGGAACAGCCTGTGTGTCAGATACCCATGATGCCAATGGGTTAGAGTGATCATGAAACTACATCCACAGCCTCTGGGTAAAGCAGAGAAATATCTGCAGCCTTGTCCTCTCTCCACAGGACGTGAAGTGATCCACAAAGCTTGAACCACCAAGTAATAATGCAGAAGAAACATGAAGAAATTACATCCTGTAATGGCTGCTATGCAACACCGACATTCCAAACAGAGCCAAAGCAGGCTATGAGATCAGGAGCTTTGCACACTCTATTACCTTGCTGAGTCCAGTCTGAGCTCTTTGGATGTCAAGTGATGTCAAAAACCCTGCAAAGATGCTGCATAAATAATTCTCTTTTCACCTAGGGGAGAGCGCTGTTGGCTGACACCAAAACTGCTGGGAATCAGAAAGCGAACTTCTCAATTGATGTTTTATACCTCCAGACTGTTTTGTCCTCAAAATGTTCCTTCAAGACTATATGTTGAAGCTGTTCATGTGCTATCCTTTCATCTTCATGTTCTTCTCTTAAAAAATCCCTAAACACTCAACTCTGTAATCTACGTCTTAAGATTTAGGTTAGTTTCTCTTTTGAGTACAAAAGGAAATTGAGTCACCTCAACCTGTTCAAATGAACTTTCAGATCTTGCTTTTGCCTCTTATCTTGTCAGCACATAGTTTGCCTTGATCACTGGTGAGAATAAAGGTTGAAAGAGAAATGCATATATACACGTAAGACATCCAGGTCAAGACTAACATCACACAGATTTCAAGGAATGAAAAAACTGGGCATGTCTGGTTCAACATTGGGGAAAACAGAAGACAAAGAAGAAAGGTGAAGGTTTAAATTATTAAGAAGAGGAAGAAGAAGCAATAGTTGAAAGAAGAGGAACAAGGCCTGTTGTATGTTCAGGGATAAGATGAGTCTCTGTGGAAGTGTCACTGACTGTGCCTACACATGGGTGTAGCCGGGTAGCGGGGGCTAGATCTGCAGGACTCCAAGTTCTTGATTTCATTTCATTTCTGCACAACTTCCTCCTCTTTCTGAGTCACTTTGTAAGAAAATACGATATTTACTGGTCAGTATAATAGCAACCAAGGTTTCACATACAAGCTTAAAGCTCTTTTCTGTCTAGGAAGAGCCATAAAACTGCACTACCTTGTATTACTGAATAGGTTTCCAATTTTAGCTACTTCCAATCTAGGGTCATAATTGCTGATAATTTCAATTATTTATTAATATTAAACCCTTTATTGCTAGTTACTTATAGGAACTCGGTTACATATAGGTCAGAATCATAAACAACAGTAAGATAGGGAATACCTGTGTTACGTTTTAACATACTGCTTTTTCTGTGGTTTCAGATGCAATTACAGTTCTTGCTGTCTCACTGCCACTCTGTTAGCCATGAGTCACAGATACTGGAAAGTGAGTAAATCATAGTCCATGGTTAGTGAAATTGCAGGATAATCTCTTTAATTTGCCAATCCCACCCACCCATATAGCATGAAGAATATAATAACTTCAGCCAGTAAGTGTTCAACAAGGTTAGCAGGAGACCTCAGATTCTTGGACTAATCATGTACTTATTTGGTTGCAGATCTGCTGAGGGGGTTCTCGGGCTTGGTTTGTCAGGATGGAAGAAGCTATCTGGCTTCTCTGTTTATTGGAAATAATAATATATGGTTGCCTCAGTCATACCTATTTAATATGCCTCAAAAGTAGACATTATGCTTTCTGTAAGTAGAAGTAATATATCATGGATTTCTGTGAAGGAATTTGGCAGAGTATATTACAGGCAGACTGTGACTTGCTTTTTGAAACAAAATTGTTATTTCTCGGGTTTGGTACAAGGAGATTAGATTTATTATTACAAGTTCAGAACTTGCCATTTTTCTCCTGTGCCAGTACATGCCAGTTTAGTAGTAAGCTAGAAGATTTATGAAATAGTTATGTCCTACTACAGGTTGTTTCAAAAAGATGGACTCATTTGAAGTGGACCTTTGATTGAAATCGGGTCCACTTTTTGAAACACCCTGTATTTTGTCTAGTTGCTCTCCAATACCTGTAGAGGCAATAAAAGTTGTTGCTGCTTGAAGTTATTCCAGCAAATTGATAATGTTGGCTTTAAAGAGCCTTTGTACTCAGGAACAGCTGCAGAGAACCACATTGTGAGCCAAGGATCTGGTACTGACAGCACTACCCCTTCCTTGTCCCAAATGCTTTCCTTTCTGTTTGAACACATCATCACTCATCCTCTGTCAAACTTAATTCCCATTTTTTCCAGCCTCACAGTCTTTCTCACAGTCTGCATTTCTAGAGACAGCCTCACATAATACTACTTTACCCTTTTGTTATGTTCTTGTGCTTGATAGATCCAGTGACAGACACAGAGCCCAAATTCTCCTTTCCTGATGTTAATATGCAGAATCAACAGGCCTCTGCAGGAATTACATCTCTCCAACAAGTGTTTGCTGACATAGAGTTAGGCAAGGCTTAATGTTTATTAAATGAGAAAGCAGTTAGAAAGAAATTACATAAACCAATAAACTTATACAGGAAAACAGTGTGTCGTTACACTGACAGCAGTTTTCAGTGAATTTTGGGAGGGTTTTGGGGTTGTTTTTTCATTTTGGGTTGTTTTTCTAAATTCCCATTGATCTTAAACTCCCAGAGATCTTGCAGCTGTGTGTTTGTGACCATCTCCCAAAAAAATGAGCCTTACCTTTACTGAGGCAAGCTTGTAATTTTTTTTTAAGAAAGGTGAGTGCTCATGTTCTGGATGGAATTGCAGAGAGAGCATTAGAAGACAGGGACTAGGAGTTTGAAAATAAAAAATATTTGCATTTTTCAGGAAATCAGTTTATAATTTGGTGATTCTGGTGTCTAGAGGCCTGTCACCCAGTTTCATCAAAACACACATCCCCAAAATCACATCTACTAGAAAAACAATTAAAAAAGAGGATTTCAAGCTATTGAGAACTCAAAGTATCAAATATCAGCTCTCTAGAACCCAAACCCAGGAACAAATCAGAAAAAAATGAGTTAACATTTATCCTTACTAGGGTGGGGAGGGAATCAATACCAATAGTGTGAATTCTGAGATATAAAAGAAATTAAATATCAGTATGAAACAGAAGACCTAGAGCTTTTGTGGTGGTAATATTTCATGCTGTTCTCGGTGGTGGATACTGGGTTAGTTGCGAAACTAGAAGACTTTTTAGCTCCTATCACTAAATAGAGGTTTGAATGCAAAATCTATGCTGCAGGCTACCAGCCTTTTCCAATTTAATTTCCTGTGGGATTTTCAAAGACACCTAGAGAAGCAAGAGTTTGAAACTTGAGTATTTTGGCTAGCGGATTCCACCACAGAAGCTGCTTCTTCCTTCAAGTCCCTGAAAAGACAGGGCCAAGGTTTGGAAAACCTGCAGTGGGGTAAGTCTGCAGGCAAGGGAAACTCCAAAGCTGAGGTCACTTGTGCAGTGAACTAAGTTCTGTATTTGCAAAAACTGACTCTACCACCCTCAAAGTGCCTTGCCCATAGCATGGCTACCATTTGCAGAAGAAAATGCAACAGAGAAGAAAGCAGTTTTGGAACACTCAGCAATAAAAGTTTAGAAAGCAAAGCGTTGTGCAGACATGAATAAGCTGAAGGGATTTAAAAAGAGATGCTCATCATGTGTTTAAAGTACACCTCCCCTCTGCCTTGCCTTGGAAAAGGTTCTGTTGACTTCTTCAGAAATGTCAGTAACAACCAGGAATGAATCTATGTGCTGACCAGTCCATCACCCATGACTGGAGCAGCAGTTTCAGCAGACCTGTACATTTCTCAGGGCAGAGTTGTCATTTTATATCCTATTCACAAATATTACTGGCATCATCAGATCTGGAAACTCAATGGTTTAAGAATGTCAAATATACAAAAAAAAATAATAAATAGCATCTCTACTGCGGTATCTGTGATTACACTCTCTCTAGATCTTGGATTTGTTTTGGGTCCAAAACACTCATTTTTTTCTCTTTTCAGAAGGAGGTTGCAGACCTCTTAAATGGCAACAGTGATTACCACAGCTGATCTGACTATTATCCAGGCCAACATTTCTGCTCCTCCTAGTTCTATGATAATGGTAATTAGTGACCACAGCTTCCTTAAGGAAGGCTATTTCCTTACAGGAAACAAAAATTGGCCTTTAAGAGGAAAGACATTTAAATAAATAAAGCAGACTTTATGCTTATTTAGGTCTTAGGTTTGTTATTTGCTGAAATGTGAGGAGCCGTTACTGGACAGCATGTCCCAAAGCAACTCAGAAAGGCTTTTTGCCCACTATATCAGATATATTTAAAATTATTATTGAAATTATTGTACATATTACTAAATAATTCACTCACATTCTGCATTTGGAAGTTGAAACAGCAATGTCATTTCTGTTGCCTTTTTTGCTAATTGGGAAATTGCTGTGCTTCCGTTATATGTGCTGTTTGCAGGAATGAAATAAAATGAATGCCATGCCGTATGTCTGTTTATACCCCATACTCTCAACACATGCCAAAGAGAATATGTACAACCAATCAAAATGCTCTCATGCTAAAATGATTCTGATCCTGAGTGCCATCAAACTTTCTATATCAATTCATTCAATAGCTTTCACTGTTTCTTTGTTTTCTCAGTTCAAGGATTTGAGCAATTACTGTAATTGTAAGAACATTTCTACCCTAAAGCATAAATGGGCCATGCAGCTAATTAACATACTTCAAGCTAACTCTGTAAAAATGAAATATGTGATAGGCTCCAAATGAACCGTTTAGCAGAGTCCTGTTGGTCTTATCTTTCCATTGTAACAAAAATAGATTGTAGAACAAGAGAACGGGATGGAGGGGAACATTTAAAATGAAGTGATTAACTTAATTGCTTTTCTTTCAACCACCAGCCGTTCTTAGAAGTGAAGGATGGGAGAAGCCTTTGTTAATGCAGAAGACAGAGGGAGGAAATTATTTCTGTTCTTGCAACACAAGGTTACTTTATAAACTCTTGTATTCAACTACCAATCATTTTTGAATGAACAAAGCACAAAATGCCACAAGCTTGAATATTCTAATTCATCAGTCGCCAACTGAAGAGAGGCATGGAGAGACGGAGTCAAGATCAATGACCAAATCCCTCCATTCCAAATATTGCCCCACTGTAGACAATCAGTCTTGGCTTCAGAGAGATAAGAGAGAGCTGCCTTTAAAAGCAGAAGGAGGTCTTTAGGATTCGGCAGTTACCTTCCTTTGTGGGTGGAGGAAGCTCTGTTTCTGGTCTTTTTCTCCACTTTCCAAGGGAGTGTGCAAGTGTTACTAAGTGGTCAGTGTTTCTGAGCTCCAACACACCTCTCCCATCTGCTTCTGTCTTGAAAGTCTCTGAGCAAATTTGGTAGAGAAAGATTAAGAACCTGCTGCTCTTCATCTAAAAATTAGGTAGGGGAGCACCCCCAGGTCCAGTAAGAGCCTTAGATCCATGCAGTAACATTTGCTAGTGATGCACTCCTTTCCCAGAGAGCAGAGGGAAAGACCAAAGCCTGGGGATGGAGAGGACAAACTGACAGAAGTAGGGTGGCTAGGAAAAGTGGGGTTGATGTTGCTCAGCGAAGCAAGTGAATGGAAACACGAAGTTTACCTCTCATACCCACGTACAACAGGTGGCAGGATATGACAGTTCCCATTTGGAACTGCCACAAGTCTGAAAAGGTTTCTGTGGTAGTACTTACATGGAGTTTCCTCCACAAGGTAGATACACGTTCTGGCAAGAATTAAAGGGAAATGCTGATGTTTCTTTAATCATAGCTGGTGGGCTACTAATGTCCATGCAAACCTGCCTGACTAATCACCTATTACACAGTGACAGTGTTTGTACAGACCTCCAAGACTTCAGAGGGTACATATCTTTCTGTAGGGAAAACCAGTCATCTGGATGGTGAAATAATTGAAAGGGCCTGAAGTCCTTGCTCAGCTCTTTTTTTAAATATCCGTGAGAGAAAAGCGATTGCACTTCACAGAGGATTATAGAACGGGCTAAAGCCAACTCAGGTTTTATAAATCTCAGTGCTTCTAGATGTGTTTTGTACACCTTTGAGATAAAAAGAAGCCAAAACTAGCACAGGCATTTCACTGCCTTATCACTACCATTTCTTTCTCACTTGGAGGTCCATCCCCCATTCTTACAAAAGCCACCTGGTTGTTACTGGCCCTAGCATCCTACAGGTGCCTTCCAAGGATGATGGGGCAGGCGGCTGTTTCCTCAGGGTTATCACTGACCCACGCTCCAGATTAGCTGCTCAAAGTGTTTTATGTGCAGGATAACTGCAGCTGCACACATTTGCACAAGGAGATTTTCCATGGTCCAAATACCACACTCATTTACGCACTCCAACCATATATAATATCCCTTCAGCAGCTATTTACTCACTACAAGAAACCTGCTCAGGTGGAAGATTTTTCTTTTCAAGAAGTCTTACTTTTCTTCTAAGCAAATCCTGACCTCTTTGAAGGTTTGTTTTATTTAAATCTGAGAGAGAAAAAGCTGACTTAAACATAATTAATAATTTGATCTAAAGTGCAAATGAAAATCAGGGAAGGAGTTTACCTACACATTTCAGATACACATAGATTTATGTTTCAATTGTACATTTTCAATGTACAAAATAGCAGAAATAAGTTTAGTAGAAATAAGCATCCTTAAAAACATTTCATTTATCTGTAAAGTTGAAGGACCAATTAATCTAAAAATTTGAAGTTGAGTTCCTTTGCATCAGAAGTTCTCAAAAATGAATCCAGGGCTTATGTCCTCAGTTCAAAGGAGGACAGTGAAAGAGGCAATTAATTATCTTGCTTCTTTTTCACTAAGCATGGTTTTAGGCATGACTTTCAAACCATTGTTAGCCAGTATCAAACAGCTGTTACCCTTGAGAAGCTAAAAATGAATTGATTTAAAAGTTTCTTGTCAGAGCCTCCCGTTACTTGAAAAATCTTCCTGATTAAAAAATGAATAAGTAACATAGGTTTTTCCTGTTTAAGCCTTAAAATTCAACAATCTGAATAAAAATAAGTTTATATCAAAATCCAATTTTATTTTCTAAACTAAATTTCCTTGTTACAATCCAAAACAGCAATTTAAAGATTTTTACAGTCTTTTAAGTTATTATTTAAAAATTTGACTTCAATTTGGAAGTGTGGTGAGTTCATCCCAGCTGGCAACTAAGCCTCAATTCATTTGGTCACTTGGTCTCCCCAGACGGATGGAGGAGATAATTGGAAGGGCACAAGAGAGAAGAAAACTTGTGGGTCAAAACGAAGACAGTTTAATAAGTGAAGAGGGGAAAAGAAAAAAAAAATTAATTAAGTGATACAAAAGCAATCATCACTCACCACCAGTCCAATCTGTCTCTGAGCAATGGCTACTTTGGAAAAATTCCCCTCACACACAGTTTTATTGCTGAGCATGATGCTATATGGTATGGAATATCCTTTTGGATGGTTCAGGTCAGCTCTTCCAGATGGATCTTCTGCCCACCTCTTGCCCACTCCCAGCCTACTTGCAGAGTGAAGAGCAGAGAAGGCTTTGACACTATGCAAGCATGGCTCAGCAAGAGCTAAAATACTGGTGTGTTACCAACACTGGTTTGGTCACTTATCTAAAACACAACACCATACAGGCTGCAATGAAGGAAATTAACTCCATCCCAGCTAGAGCCAGTACAGAAAAGAAAAACGCAGTTTTGAAGCAAATGGTAGGAATACTCTGTAAATGTAATAAAATAAAAATCTTTTTAAAATTAAAACTTTTGTTTGGAAAAATTGAGGAAAAATAGTATGCTCAGATAGCTTTTCTGGAATATAGATTATGCCATAAAAAAACTTTCTAGGGTGCAATTTTCATCTGAATGGACCACACTTAATTAAGTAATAAGGTTCATGCTTATAATATTTTCCCAAAAGCATCTGTCTCTATGTTAAGGTTTAATTCTGGGCTGTCAATTAAACAAATGACAGATGCTCTCTATTAACATTAACACCTCTCCATTCCCAGAAAAGGTAACGAAAGAGAATAAGGGAGAGACACTTACAGGTCGGAAACTAAGCTACATGGCTTTAATGAAAACTATCATGATGAAAAAGAAAATAAAGAAATATGTACAGATATATACAAATATATACAAAACCAATATCACATACACCAATAATACTCACATCACCACTGATGCTGCAGGACAGTCCTGGGAATATCCCAGACTGGTCTCCTGGAGTCAACAGCAGACGACAGGAACTGGATTCAGGAACACATGGATTCAGGAACACACAGATCAGGTTCAAAGGCAGAAGAACAGACAGAGTCCTCCCAGGGCACTGGCCATGGATGAAGAGGAAGGCAGGAGCAGAGTGGGATGAGTTATAAAGGCTTCAGCCACTGTGAGATGGAGCCTATCATGTGAGTGAGAACCTCAGGTGTGTCAAACACAACACTGAAAGACCACTAAAGAGGAGCTGACAGGAGTAAGTGGCAGTCATTTAGGGGCAAAGCTCCTCAGTGCTGGATCTGATACCCTGCAACATCCTCACCATGACCTGTGTAACAGCACAGAGCTTTGTGGAGACCACCAAATGGCAGGGAGCATTAACAGGCTGGAGGGCAGGACTGCCATTCAGAGACCTCAGCAGACCAGGGAAATGGGCCAGCAGGAATCTTATAAGAATATTAACAATGATTGGAGAGTGGTGCAGCCGTGGGCCAGGAATGCAGAGAAGGTGTTTGGATTCTCTGTCCTTAAAGATTTTCAAAACACAACTAGACACAGTCCTGGGCAACCTCATCTAACTTTGAGCTTAGCCATGCTTTGAACAGGTGATAGGAGTAAATAACAAGAGATCTCTTACAATCTGTTTTTTCCTATGATTCTGTGATTTTAACTCATTTTAATACCACAGAGGTTAACCTCCCTTCCACATCTTTACTTCATGTTCACAGCTTTGTGGAGGTTCAAGTTCTAAATCTAGTTACTAAATATAGTAACTAACTTGCAGCAATTATTAATGTGGAGTATTTAGTAATGCATATCTAAATTACCATTTGTTCTTACACATATTCTGACCTCCAGAATAAGATTTTCTCCTTGGTAATATCAGCTCAGGGCTTTTCTATTATAGTA
Organism: Aegotheles bennettii; assembly: GCA_013398125.1. Lineage (NCBI taxonomy): Eukaryota > Metazoa > Chordata > Aves > Caprimulgiformes > Aegothelidae > Aegotheles > Aegotheles bennettii. The sequence goes on from VZRW01012019.1 coordinate 118,297, forward strand.
AAAATACTCCTTGACATTAAAATACATGAAATCACTTTGGTTCAACCTAACCTTCCCCCCCATTTTCACTTCACCAGTGACTGCAGTAGTTTCACGCTCCTACACACTTTTGTAAAAGGTGTTTTTATGGTAATGTATTTCACATGCTGCATGTTTCCATACGTTTCTGTTACCACTTCTTTCTGTGTCCCTTGTGTAGTTAAATATGCCCACAAGTGACCAGTTTGGGGTATTTAACCAAGGAACAGCTGGGATTTTTCTTGCAGATTCATTTTCTTCTCACAGCTTGGCTTTACTTATTTGTCTGTGAACTGCTTAGTGTCTAATTTGACTTGTGTTTTTCATCTGTTCTTGTAATTTTGCTGCTTCCTGTAGTCCACATTCATTGGGGTGAAAGGTTTGCTGGTGTTGTTTGCCAGCCGCGTTTATCCCCCACATCCCACTGCTGCATCACAAAGAGTTCCATCTCTTCTATAACAACCGAGCAGGTTCAGCCTTTCAAATTGCTTAATCGACTGAACATCAATAAAAACATTAATTTCACCTCCGTGAAAGAGATATCAGCTTGGGTTTGGAGTCTGCTGTTAGTGGTGGACAGAATGAGAACTCCACTTTCAAGTGTGATTATTTTTCATTATTTTATTTGTGACTAATTTTCCAGGTTGTTTACTGTTGAGACAAAGTAAAATGCATGGAAGTGCACAATATCCACTCAGCAGCCCTAAATGGACCATATTCTTGAATATCAGAGTAGTGCTATGGTAAATTGTGTCTTTATTACAAGATTGCATACAGAGGAGATAACTGCAGAGCTAACAAGACTGTACATGTATATGGATTACATTAGTAATGAGAAACAGCTACTCTAATTAACTCTGCTCCCTAAAGAAATTAAATTCATGCAGTAAAAGACGCTTGTAATAAAGTCAATACAAACCCAAACTGCATCAGTTTCTAATTCCTTCACTATGTCAGGGTGACATAAATGGTATCATGATTATGTTATAATGAACAGTGGTCATTGACAGGGACAAAAGGGTACTCTGTGTTGATAGGGTGAGATTGTTCCAGTTTCCACCACAGAAAGCAAGTTGCCTTCCCTCACCCCTTCCTCTTCTCCAGACATAGAGATTGGTAAATTAGTGAACTATTGTTTCTCATTTTTTAAGTTAATTTTGGAAAAATAGATTGATAAATTAATTTGCATGTGTAAATTCCTTAAAAGCAATATAAGTTAAAAATGTAAGCTTGAGTAGGAGAGTTAAAGCAGCAAGTTTTTCCAACTGAGCTCACAATTCTTTTCACAATTGAGACAATTGTGACAGGGGCTGTTGATGCTTCCATTTTGTTCTGTGATGTTATCAGTCAACTTGCTTGATGGTCCAAAAGGTAGGCTGGCTATGCTGGCCAGGTAGGAAACCCCATGTCTTTCTACCTGGTCAGCATGGCCAGCCAAGCTTCTTCATCCCACTAGTGAAAACAGAGGTCATCTTTGGAGTCTGGGGTAGCTAGTGGTTGTCCACCACCCATGGACTCTGCTGGCAAAAGGCTATGTGTGTCTATGGCCTGCGTTGGTGGAGGTTTCTGAGGTTGTGGGTGAATTCCATGTGATAGAGGTCCAGTGCAGGGTCTATTGCAGCCTCAGCTCTAGTGGCAGGACCAGTGGGGTCCTCCGGAGCTGCATGGTCTGTGGGGATAGGTGATGCAGCAGGGGCGGGCGACACAGAGACCAGGTCCTCCTCGGTCATTGAGCAGCTGATGATAACCGATTGAAGAGAGTTTGAGGTGAGCCCACACTTGGGATCTGTTCTAAACAAATGAGTATGGTGCACAGTTTATTCCCAAGTGGTGAGCTGAATTCTTGACAAACTGCACAAAGCGTATTCCCATAGACCAGTCCCATGTATTATTGTCTGTCGTCCACTCCATGAGCATCTCCTTAATATTGCTGTTCAGATGCTCTGCTGTTTCTCAGCTTTGAGAGTGTCCTGATTTTCCATGCACCAAGCTGACCTGAGGCCACAAATACTTTAGTTCTTACATGACTTCAGTAATAAATTCCATTCCATCATGACCCTGCAACACAACAGGGGCTCTAAAAACAAGAAGGATGTCAAGAAGCTGTAAAGACACCTCAGTTGTTTTTTTTTATCTAAGTGGATGGAGAGCACAAAATTTTGTGATACAATCCTGGTACACTATTATCCACTTAAAGCTGCCTAGACACATGCACTGCATATTGATGAAGTCAGTTTGCCCCCATGCTAAGTGCTCCTTGTGCAGAACAAACAGGCCATCAAATGGTTCCCGGTGGTGCCTTCATTTTTCTTGGCATACTACACAGGATTTTAAGAGCTCAACAGCATCTCTGATGATATTCGCATACTTAGACAACAAGTGTTTCATGACATGGTCATGGTTACCATGGCCATACATGCTTTTTTGATATCACATGTATTCTCGATGCTGCCATAATATGTGGGAGATTCCTCTTTCATCTGCTTCTTCTTAATCAGCTTCTCAATGTCTCCACATCGTAGAATTATATTATCTGAATTAAATAGAACTATATTCTACTCTATAGAATATTCTATTATATAGAATTATATATCTGAAATGAGGGAAATACCAAGCAGTTTATTAGCAATAATGCTGTATATCTAAATGAGGAAAGCAGCGATGTATATATACTCTTAGAGTTAAAAAAAAAAAGCAGAAAGAGTAGCTTCTCCATACTTACTTTATAAGTAGCTAGTATTAATGTCTTGATTTATTTCAGCAATAGTTGCACAATACACTGCCTTTGGGATCATATACTTGGAGCATTTCTTATACATTTCGTATAGTTCTTCTCTAAATTTAACGTCAAAGTCCCAAGGCAACTTCAGAAATGATTACTTAGCAAGTAGAGAAATCTGATTCAGTTCCCTCTTTTTAAGTACAACTGCTCTTGACCCAATTTCTGACATATGATACAGTCATACTGTGAATCCAGTCATTTTGCAAAATGACTAAAATCTTCAGCCATTTCTCAAAATGACTTCCAGTTCTTCTGCAAAATGACAGGAAATAGTAGACAGATATTATGCAAAATATCTAATCTCTAGGTTTGCAATCTTATTAGATTAAAAGAGAACAGAAAGAGTTGTTTTCTTTCATTTTATTTCCCAAACTGTTCAAAATCAAAATATATTGCAGAAAAAGCTATATATTTTCTAAAATAGAGATCTCATAAGGTCAACTTTACTTTGTAAAATTTGCAGCTGTTTTTAATTTTTTGTCTCATTGGATTGATATTTGAAACACCTGACCTTTCCCACTAGAACAATAGTGGCAATAGTTCACGTTTTGTGAAATGCTAGAAAACATTAGGCATTTCAGGTGATGACCAAATAAAGAATGCAGTCCCATGGTGTCATAAAATGGCCATTACTTTCTGAAATGACTGAAACCAGCCATTTTATGTGTCTGAAACGGTCATTTCATGAAAGAACATATATACAGATTGTCTGCTGGTTGGGTTTAAACTTCTGAAGGCCGGTCTACTGTAGAGATAGTTTTATTCTTGCAAACTGAATTCAACTTATGAACTGCTTTTCAATACATGAAAGTTCATGATGCTATTTCTAGCGTATGGACACTTTCATGTCTTGAGCAGATCCTGATTCGGCTGCTCCTTCTGTAGCAGAGGGTAGGAATGGGAACTGGAGGTCTTTCTCCATGTATGTGGAGTTCTCCCTCATTTGTGTTTCTCTGCCTGAAGTCCACAGACTGGTGACACTCTCCTTCTGTGCAAGGGTATAATTCAAAGTTGTTCACCACAGGATTTTCCATCAATGCAGATACACTCTGTGCTCTGCTTTCTTATTTTCTTATTTTCTCCAGTGCTTTTGTAGCATCTGACTAGTGGAGCCTCTGTGGGGTCTCAGATCTGCTGAGGAAAAGCATCAGGAAGACAAAGTCCTATCTTCAATTCTTACATGGCTGTGTTAGAAATCATGATGTCACCACTAGTGTATGCCTCCTATCTCAGTCATAGGCATGTTGTTGTTTGTCTGTGCTGTAGACCTCTCAAACAAATGAGAGGCTGTGAGTACTTTTCCATGAGTCTCCTTCCCTTAGTGTGCAGCCCCTGCCAAACACAGGTCACAATCTTGCTTCCCAGGTTCAGATGAAGCATTTGGAGATGCTATGAAATTTCTGTGCTAACATCAGTCTTGCCTCTTTTGTAGTCACTGGGCATGTAGTCCCTCCTTATCATGACCCTGCTATGGATGGGATTGCCTGTGGATTTGATAACTGGGATGGGGTCTAGGACAACTGGCTGCCACCAACTCACCGCTGTCAAATGGCCACCAGCATCTGAATGCCACTAGCTGACCATCGGACACTTCTATACCACCAGCCCACCACCAGGACAACAGCACACTGACCAGCAGAGGGCGCTTGTTCAGCTCCGTGACCAGAACCTCAGGGGGCAGCAGCTCTGCTCACCATGCTCAGAGCTTTGCAAGGAAACTGGATGTACAGTGGGGTTCAAGTGTGTGAGTCACACAATTTGTAACATGAAAAATTAATGATGAGATAAAGGCAACTCAAATGTGAGAAAGGGAAAATTAATTTTGAGATAAAGGCAGGCTCAATCAAACGTATTATGAACAGCTTGTTTCAGGTCACAGTCCTGAACACCACTTTTAAATACTACATTTTGATGTTTTTTTAATTGCATTTGTTTAACATTACTTTCAAAAATATCTCACGTTTGAGTTGTTTATATCCCATCGTTAATTTTTCCTGTTACAAACTGTGTGACTCTCACACTACACGATACATCCACAGTGTCCTTGCAGAAACCTGAGCCCTGTGAGCAGAGCTGAACAAGTGCCTCCTGCTGGTCGGTGTGCAGTTGTCCTGGCAGTGAGTTGGTGGTGTAGAAGTGTCTGGCGGACAGTTGGCTGCATCCTGTTGTCCCTTTCCTGGATAGCTGAGCCCCCAGTTGGTTGTGTATTACCCTTCCCAGCTATGGGACTTGCAGCATTTTTATTAGCAAGACCTCACAGTCAGGTGAGCCCCAGCCACCCATGGGTGGCCCACAATTCATTTTAGGGCACAGCTACCAGAGCTAAAGAGCAAAACCAGCCAGGCACTTCCAAATTGGAGACATTACTGGGAGAGAGAGAAGTGTTACTGGTTGAGAGTAAGAGCAGCCATCTGGCCTGTCTACTGCCTCAGCAGAGGAAAGAGGACTGTATATTACTTACAGTTATACTTCAGGGAACAGATACTGTATATTATCTTTACTGGTATTTCTCTTTTCAACAAAAGCTTGTCTCATGAAGCATCTGTTTGCAAGAGAGGAAAATTGCCTCACTGAGTACTTTGAAGTTCAGATTTATTTTCTGAAGTTTTTGCTCAGAGGTCAAGCTGATGTTTTATTAATGTGCCTTGACTTTTGAAACCAGCCCGTGTTTCCAATCAAGTCCTAGCCATAGGGTTTCCTTACAGGGAAAGTGCACACAAAGTCCTGTTTCCCAAGAACAGCAGGAATGAGTGACTTTACAGGTCAGAAATGTCCAGTCCTGCAACTCTATTGAGGTTTTTGTTCAGGAATTGCTGCCTTGGCTGCCTTCAGAGGTTGCTGTGCCCATGTCTCCCCATCCCCGAGGAGAGCATCAAGTGCCTGAAACCCCTTTCCTGGCCTGTAGAGGTCCTTCCTTCCAGTACCAGCAGCTCTAGTCTAAGGCACCCTGGTCCTTGGGGGCACCTGGAAATGGAAATGTCAGGTAATGTGGATCTGTGGAAAATTGCCTGGAAAGATCTGGATCCTAAGGGGAATTAGACAAGTAGAATTACATTCTGATAAGTGCCCCAAATCATCACTGCTGCAAAAAGAGGTCTTAATGTATTTATCCTTGCATTGGCTCAATTTTCCGTGACTCCCTGGTGAACTAGAGAGGGAACTGATGCAGCTGAAAGACATTCAGCAGAAGAATATCAACCCTATGTAAAGAGTGGGATTGAGATGTGGGACTGAGAGTGCCACTTTTTGGGAACTTTAAGGGTTCAATAAGCAACATGAGATGAAGGCCAGAGACAGTCTACGTTAGCTTGTTGCTATGTAACAGAACCATGCTGATATTCTGCTCTCCCATCCTCATCCCCTGTGACGTTTTCCAGGTCCCATCCCATCTGTCCTGCTGTCACACAGATTTTTGACTTCATAAAACAAGACAAGTGGCAGATGTAAAGTTTGTGAAGACAGTCCCATAAAAATCATGACTTGGTGCTGAGTAGTATCACCAAATTAAAGCATGGAATTACAACCCTCTAATTCTGCTCATTATCATCCGGAGTTTGTATTAACTTCATTAGCAATGTTTTTTATTTGGAAAAAAAAACAATATCAAGTATTTTTTGTGGTGCTGCTGTGCAGGGTATTGTGAATGTGTACATTTTTACAAGAATTAAACAACTTGTGATTTTAACACATACATGGACAAGATAGGTTAAGCTGTACCATCAGGAGGCACTGTTTGTAAACATATGTTTTATTTTTTGAAAGTCTTGTCAAATTCAGATATAAAATGCTTTTTATTTATATATATATTTGCAGGAAGGACTTGCTTAACTTTTTCAGCACATAGTCATTTTAATTGTTAACAATTTTATTATGACAGAAGGGTTATAATAGTGTTACAAAGGTATGCAGTGCCTACAGAACACATGCAAGGTGTTTTCTTCCACCAGCAATGTTGTTATAGGAGGAAAAAAAATGTTGTGTCTTTTTACATCTTCTGTCCCACCACAAGGAAAAACTGACTTGTCCATGTAGTTTTAAAACAAATCTGATTCAGAGCAGTTTATTGCTTTCTTAATGACACATAATTAACGAGTAGTGAACTACACATTCAAGTTGACTCCTTCCATGTTACAAAAGTCTCCGTAGTTCCCCAGCTACTGTTGAATTCAGCCAGTAGTCGTCTTCCTCTTTACCATGATCCTTTTGGAGCAAACACCTTCTCAGACAGTTTTGTCTCAGATCCACACACACTACAAGCTCTCTCATTTCTATCTGAACAGCTGTTGTGGTTCAGGTTATTTGCCGAGGATAGGCCATGAAAGCACCCCCACATCTCACTTGTGTTACGAATTTCAGTGATTTCCAGCTTTCAGTGTTATATAGCATTACTTAGACTCTGACTTGAAAATACTTTCTCATGAGCAGACCTCTCCAGAGATCTAAAGGAGTTTGAAGCAAGAAAGAAGGCAGGGAAGAAAGACTGAAGAAGACATGGGACCCTATAAATAAACATCATCTCTAGTGGGACCAAAAGCAATAAGCATAGCAGTAAGTTTGTACAGATACAGCAAAACCAACCAATCATTATTTGATTGTTGCCTGATGAGCAAGAGATGTTGAAGGTGAAGTACAAAGGAATGGAAAGAATCACAAGTATGAGAAAGTGGACTTCAACAGCATCATGAGAAGAGACTGCCTCTGGAAATCAATCAGCTGATAACCTCTAATTTGTTAAATGATTAAAATATTATTCCACTGACTGTAGAGAAAAAAAATGTAACCTTATGCAGATGGCAAGAGAGCAAGATAAATTAGTCATTTCTGTCTTGAGTTATAGCTGTCAGAGTTTTATACTATTTTTTTCGGGATAATTGTAAAGCAGCTCAGCTATAAAAACCTGAATATCTTTCACAGAAGTATTTTGCTGAATTTTTGGTCTTTTGAAGTGGAATTCAATTCTTTCTTCAGACACAGCAACTCACAATGCCTCACTGAGATATAATAAGCTTTTTCCAGGTTTATTAGCTTTTTCCATCTCTCCAATTAAAGCAGTAATATATTTATTTCTTCTACTAGTACCGGATAATAGATTTATAGAACTGATTTGAAGGTACTATGAGTAATTAGTTATAAACTTCAGAATTTCACAAAATCAACATAAGAGAAAAAAAGTCATTGTTACCCTGGAAACTTAAAATATTTGTTTTTTTAAGAGAAAACAACTGCAGTCTGAATGATTGAAATAAAATTATCATCACTGTTAAATATTTTTTATAAATCAAACAATTCTGTAAATAAAAATACATGCTTTTGTTTGAATTTACAACATTACTTTCAGTAACAATGTGTAATTTTTGTTGTTAGTGAAATTTTCATGATGTGGGAAAGAGAACAACAGTCTTTTCTGCTGCAATGATGTCATCTCCAAAAAGTGATTTTGAGAAAATCTTTTCTCAGAAAAATATTTATTGCTGGTTTGTTTTTAAAGAGTTGATTTAATTTTTCAATTCACTTAGAAAGTTATGCTTGTCTTTACAGTGAAGGCATAGACCTATTCAGGAGAAACAATAGTTTCCCTTATTTTGATGAGGGCTTGTGGGGAACAAATAAGAAATCTATGTGGAAAATTATGTAGAACTTTATGTTTCAAAAATCCGTACCTTATTCTATAAAAAACAACTTTTCTACTTATGTTTCTGCATACTTAGAAAATTCTATTGGGTCTCCTCCTAATGCCTTTGACTTCACAACCCTTGATCATAGAATCATAGAATCACTGCAGTTGGAAAAGACCTTCAAGATCATCGAGTCCAACTATCAACCCAGGACTGCCGAGTAAAACTGGTAAAACAAAAGAGCCCATGCCCTTTTCTCCTTCTCCTCCAGGTGCATCCACAACTCACTAGGTAGCATGGTAAGGCAGTCCCAGAGGTAACCTTCCAGTTTACTAGCTGAGACACTGGAGGCGGTTCACCTCATTATTTCAGGGAGCAGGTGTGCAGAGCCCCGCACAAATGTGTTGTGCTATTTCCAAAGCCACCCTGACTTGTAGAGGTCTGCCATGCCTGTTCAGAACCGTGCTCTGCCAGGTCCAGGTCTATGCATGATGCAGGAGGTTGATGCTAGCAGCAAGACAACCTGCTGCGGAGCATGCTCACCTTTTGTTTGAAGAAGCGGCTTCCGCTCAGAACGAATGACAGCAGGTCAAGACAGCTGAGGGCAGTCAGACTCAAAAAAACTTCATTGTAGCTTTCTAACTGGTCAAAATCACTTACATGCTGTATATAGTATACCCTAAAGAGGTGATAAGGAAGGAAGCAAATTATGATGACACAGATGAAAATCAAGTTTTTCACCTGGGCCCAGAACTCTTGGTGTGACCACAAAGAGGTGGAAAATTTTCTCGCCACTTTTACCAGGATGAAGATCTGCAGGCCCAAGAGGACACAAGTAATGCAGATGATAGCTGCTATTATGGTGTAGTTCAGGGCTTTCACACTCTCTTGCTTTAGTTCTTTGTGGAACTTAAAGCATGTTGTATCACTGTATGGGCCTGAGCGTCCATACTCAAAGTACAAGACTGGCACCGCAAAGACCATGACGAAGACCCACACGGCAGCACTTGCTGCAATGGCATGCAGCTTCCTATAAAACTCCACCTTGTCCTTCCATTGAAAGAAGATGAGCCACCGGATCACCAGTGTAATCACGTAGAATAGGAAGGTCAGGTACATGTGGAAATGCACCATTGCACTCACCACTTTGCAAAATGGTATATGGAATATCCACTTCTTTTTGACATAGTAGTGCAGGCGGAAGGGCACCGTAAAGAGGAGAAGGCTGTGCACAACGACCAGGTTAATGATGGCTGTAGTGGTCACAGACAGAGTGTTCATCTTGACCAGGACAAATGACATCGTGATGGACCCGATCCCACCTCCAGCAAAGGCAACGGAGTAGGCAGTAATCAGTATGGCACTCATGGTGTTGCTGTGAGTGAAGGCAGAGAAAGAGTCACTGCTGTTCCTATTCTCTTCGATCATGTTCCTGAACTCTTCCTTGTACATATCCTAGAAATGAAAGAATACATAAAGACTAAGATAAGGTAGGAATGAGAGGGCCCACCTGAAAAGACAGCAGAGCTTTCCATTTGGATCTTCCTTGAGGAATAATCCTGAAATGTCACAGTTGGCACAAGCTGTAAACAGTAGTTTTATCGAAACATCCTCCAACCTAGAGAAAAATGGCTGAGAAGGTTGGGCAGAGAAGCTGTTCCAGTCCTTAAGACATTGCTAGCCATACCCTTAAAAACAAGCATGAGTCAGTAATATGTGGGAAGAAGAGATCCTTAGAGAAATTACAAGATTATGGTGTTTTTGAGCTCTCTGTGTTATTAGTTCTCCTCTCTTCTGAGCATCTGCATACTTTTGCAGTGAAGAATAGAGATATTGTTAGAATTCTGCTACTCATTCATCAGTTTATTTACAACACAAATCTGCCCTTCCCAGAGCCCAATAATAACCATATGTTGCTCTATCACAGCTACAAATTTTGTTTGTTGTCGAGAGCTGAGTTTTTCACAAATTACAGTCAACTCCTTATCCATGGACAGTTTATCTCAATAAGGGATTAAACACTATGGATACTTAGGCTCCATGGAGATCCTGCTCAGATCCTGCCAGACCAAGTAGCGTGGGCACTGTTGTCCTGCTGCTCGGGGCAATTTCACATGTTGTATGTGGTAACTGAGTGTTACAAAATGGGCTGTTAGGAAACGTTAGGAGAGGAAATCCTGCATTAGTGCAAATAACCCTGCCTGGCCCAAGCTGTGGCTAGATAATAACAAGTTTAGTAAGTATGCTATATATTTTTAATATATTATTGTTTCAAAGAGAGATTAAATATAATTCTTATAATTCTAAATGTAAGTTCTGGTAGGATTTTATGTACTACAATATTGTGTGGGAGAGGAAGAGTACAGGTAGGGTCATATCCTGAAGCATGTTTGCATCTCTGAAAGTATCAAGAGGATGTCCACACTACTGTCGCAGAAAAGAAGGAGAAGGGAACAGTCCTGTGCTCTGTACTATCCCACTATACTGCTACTGCTGCCTGAGCTATAATTTAAAGCTGATTCTGATATGTCATTCTTTCCAGCAGTGAATCCCACAATATAAGAGGGGTTTTTCTTCTGAGTGATTTTTTGTAATTTTTCTTTTAATACTGAGATGTTGTTAACTTCATTAAGTAGCTCCTCTGTCTCCTTGTATGACTGATGTTTCAACATATTTCCATTTTTAGGTAGCTCATACTGTCAAAATTAGGAGGGTATAAAAGTTCTGTAGCAGTTCTCTCTTTTGTGGAACACAGAAAATACCTAGAACTGTTTATAAACCGGATTTGCTCTTAGTGGAGAAAGAATGTCTGTGACACATCTCAGATGTGTTTTGGTATTTCTTAGCAATACTTGTAAGCATTCACCTTTATGGTAATCAAGATCTCTTCACACATTGAAAAGTCAGTTACTCTCTAGCTATCCCAACCCATCTATGACTCCAGATATGTTATTGTAATCAACATAAAATTAATTGCTGTATGTCAAACTGATGAATCATAGAATCATCAAGGTTGGAAGAGACCTTCAAGATCATCCAGTCCAACCGCCTACCTACATCACCACTAAACCATATCACCCAATGTCACATTCAGACACATCCTGAACACTTCCAGGGACAGTGACTCCACCACTGCCGATAGGTTGCCCAGGGTGGTGGTGGAGTCACTATGATGCACTGGTTGTTGGTACTTACTAACCTTTTCTGTTTGAAAATACATTTCAGAGTTATGTGAACAATTAATGCCAGTGCATTATGAGAAGGAAAATGGGTTGCAGTGAAAGAGCTTTTTCTCGAAGGCACTGCTGATTGACACACTGCAGCTCTTGCACCAGAAACCATGCAAGTTCCTTCCGGTTCTCTTCTCGTTTCTGAGACCTTGCGTTTCAGCCTCACAACCCTGTGAGCCAGAAGGGATTAGCAATAGCTGTTCATTAGTTTCTCCAAATTGTTATGCTTTAGTTTGAAAAGATGTCTCTAAAAAGTGGCTCTATCACACTGTTTAAATTTAAAATGCATATTCAAAGTTTAAAAAGTGACACAGCCCTAAAGGTGACAGGGTGGAAATGCGGGTTGGTGTGAGGTGCCCCAGCTGTGCTGGGTAAGGAAGGACCCTTCGCAGTCACCCTTCTGAGCCTGACAGTGAACCTTGAACTGAAGGCAACAAGGAACAGATAAGCAGAAGTCAGGTAACTGGTATTTTCCTCAGACATTCCTATTAAGGGGACATCAAGAGAACTATTTCTGTCTGCAGATAAGCAACTGAGACACAGAAGGCAGGTTTCTTCAGATTTTTGCAGCCATCATTAAATCCCTTCATTGTAAGATTCTGCAGGAAATCTCATTTCCATTAATCTTTAAAAAAAACCCTACTGGCAGCTATGATACGAGATTATCAGCTCCCCAGTATAGCAGGCATCCCACTGAAATATCATTGTCTGATGAATACAGAGTATAGCATGACACAGGGTGTGTTTCACAGAGGAAACTCTCTTTTCTGGTAAAATGAGGTTTCCTATTGTACTGACGTTCACATAGCTATAACCTACTGACCTGAAATACAACTAGCAAGTCCTTTGGCCAGAATTTAACAAGAGGCACATGCAATGAGAATGAATGCAGGTCTTACAAGACACTAATTAATTATATGACATAAGGCTGTATACTGTACCTCACTGGAAACATGAACTATAGAAGTCTCCAAGAATCAGAAAATATCTTGCAGTAGAGGTGGAACAACAGAAGAAACCACTGAGAGTGGCATCAAGCTATCTAAGAAATGGTCTTCCCCCATGTTGCCTAGCCCCTTGTCAATGTCAGCTAGTGTAAGGTCTTGCCAGCTGTAACAGCATCACATCAGTACTGAATCCAGCTTGTTTAAAGCTAGTTTTTTAAACTATCTTGTCATTACCTTGCATTTTACAGAGTGGCTGTAAAGTCTCAGCCATTCTTGCCTCCTCTCCACAAACCTCCTGACTCCAAACACTGTCAGTAGCACCAAGGAGCTCCTTCAGGGTGGTATTTTGCACCTTTGCCTCACCCAGGCAGCTTCCCTTCATGCACACTAATGTTAGCTCTTGGCGTCTGTAAGAATGAAAGGAGCACGAAGAGGACTTACTCCATTGTGCATACAAAGGCAGAGAGTTCTTATTTCTGTGCCTTTCCACCCACTCTACCCACTGACAGTTCAGTGATATTACTCAAGTTTTGGAACGAGGTTTGGTCTTTCTCTGTGTTAAGCCTCTCATCACTTGGTTAAACTTTTGGCCATGTGCTTTGAACAGCCATGAGGTGATGATGGACAACCACTTCATCTGATTGCTGTAACAGTTAAAGGGACATCTGCTGGTGCACAGGGCTTGGGGTCAATTGTCAGAATAGTTGTGTTTTAGTTTGACAAATGAGATAGATTGCTGAGAGGCCAGATGCTGGGTTCTTTCAGAAATATGATCAACAGAAAGATTCTTGTACTTTCAAGATTCATCAGCTATCAGTGTGGATAAGGCCATCACATTTATTTCCTGTGACTTTTGGCACAGCACAGTCCACGGGACTTTCCCTAGACTGCTTTCTTCAGGTCAGAGCAAGTTATCTATGAAAATTATTTTATCTCTGTCAAAATTTTCCCAGCAAAAGTATATTTATTCCAACCTTCAGGAATTTGTTCCTCTTTTATCTTACTGTTAATTATCATATTGTGTTTGTTTTTTTTTTTTAAAAAAAAAGGTAACGAACCATATTGCTAGATGGAATTTGTACAACCCCAGCTTCCAGGCATAGTATGTATTTCTGGTTTTGCATTCAGATTTAAAAACTCTGTTAAATTTTGGCTTTCCCTATAGAAACCTGCAGATAAATAGAGATAAGAGACAGAAGATACTTATTTTGTCTTTATCCCAGTCATACTTGTGGCACCTCACTGAACTGCCTCCATCAGTATTGTGCTCGCATTTTGTTCTTAGATGAACAACTTTGCATTTTGCAGTACTAAAATGCATGTTGATAGTTTGCACCTGGTTTAGCAATCCAGATCAGCCTGTCACTGGCTTGTTCCCTTCCTTGTTTACTATTTTCCCAACCAGTCCATCAGTCAGCGTTATGTTACACCAACATTATATCAACTTCTTAAAAAACCACAAAAAACTAATTTGTCAAAAATTAAGACACTCTCACAATCTCTGCCAAACAATAAACTCTGCTCTCTGTATAGCAAGTGTTTGCAAAATTTATTCCTCCATATACGTCTGCTGAGGGACTGTCAGGCTTCACACAGATTTTCATGTGTTCCAACAGTTGGGTTCTGCAGATATGATTGCAGCCTGCATGCACCCAACCGAGGAGTTTCATTTGAATTTGAAGGAGAAAAAAGTCCAATTCAAATGAAAGATTTCTATTTTTGACAGACTTAATAAAGTGAAAAAATGGATGTTTGTCAGAACCAACATTTCTGCATTGAACTAGACTAGGTTGGAGGTAGTGAAAATACAAATATTATTTAACAAAAGTCTGTTTAAAATGTGCATTTGTTTCACAAATGTCCTAATTTCATCTCAGAGATGCTTTCTGTTGAGAGCATTGCAGTTGTTTTTTATTTGCTCCAATCCCGTGCTGTGTTATGGTAATGTAGGTTATGCCACTACAATAAATGCAGAATTCTCTTCATTTGAAGATAACCACACACACCTGAAATTTAAAATATAAATGTCTGCTGAAAGGAAAATGTTAAAAATATGAAACATGAAGCGTGTGTTTACATTTAGATACTGACTTTTTTCAAACAACTTTTAGTGATTCCTCTAACTCATTCACTAGCTCATTGACTTACATCTTGCAGGCTGTGTTATCATTATACTGACACTTTTTAGTTTAAAGTCAGTCTATTGAAGAACAAACAGGGTGGAAAAACATGTTGAGTTAGTCCCCTTTTTTTTTGAGATTCTTGCTATTTTTACACAAATATTGAAACCATAGAACCTTCCTAAAAATAATTACTTACCATCCTAGCTGTATTTTATCAAGGAAAACAAACTTACCCTTCTGGTCTTTACAGAGATTGGATGATATCAAACACACAGACAAAGATGGATGAAAACAAAATGAATTACCTCCCAATTTTAGCAGGCAGTGTAGAATGACAGGATAGCAATATGAAAAAGGATGAAGCAATGCTTTCCTGTACTAGGAAATTACAAATAACAATGATGAAAACAGTTGCGCAGAAAAGTTTTTAAATGGGTTCAAAATAAAACAACTAGACAACTGGATAATTTTTTTCTGGAGTTGCAAACATTGTTTTAAAAGCATTGTAAACCAAGGTTTTTGTTCATTCTGTGTATACTTACAGATTAGAGTTTATTTTCACTCTTCAAGTGTTGTTTACATGGGTCTTCATTTCACGTAAGCTCTAAGGACAAAAAGCAAAACACCTGATATTTTAAAGAGTCATTGCCTTACTTCCTTCTTTGAGCCTATGATGAAGCAACGACCATGAGCCTCAGCTACGTGAGGGCAGGGCTGCCCATAAACACACCACCTCGAGAAGATTTTTGGTTGCATTCCCAATGAGGAGTTCATGGGGAGAAGAAATGCCCCCTCGGCTGGGATGTTACTATCCCCTACCAATCATCTGATGTCCTGCCAGAGCAGCTTGTTGGTGAATTTAACACACGAACCCCTAATTTGCAGCTATTTCTTAGCCATAGAAAGTCTTCAAAGCCTCCCATTTCTGAACATTGCATTCCACTACTTCCTAAATGTTCAAGTTTACACACAGATGTAAGCCCCACAGCTCACAAAGACACTCATTTGGAAAGGTTATTCCCCAGAGTGGAGGGAATTCTTTGAAAGATTGTTTTGAGAAAACAGGGTAGGACAGGAGCAAAGCGTGATCTATGTTATAACTGACTAAGTGTGAGTCTGGATATGGTTAAAGTATAGGCATCAAAGTGTAAGGGATGAAACAAAGGTCACCCTAAAGCCCAGCACTATGTCTCAAACCTGCTTTCTTGCACGACTGGGACTTGGTGCCATTGCCACACCTCTGCTCTGCTAGAAAACAAAACTTGGAGATTTTATTAAAAAAACATTAGCTATGTCAGTATTGAAGGCTCGTCAGCTGTGATGGTTGCAAGACTCTGTGGGGAGTCTGTACAAGGTCAGTTTTTCCCTCCTGCAGGCTTAACTCATTTCTGTCAGAGCACACAGTTATATTTGAATATAATAATTTTGAAAGCAATGGTATTCACATTCAACATTTACATATAATCTTACATAAGAACATTTTAACTGACTACATCCTGTTGCTTCACATTTGGTTAAAAAAACACAGGGATGTACTGTTCTGTGGTGCTTTACAACAGACTGGTATGGAATGAAGTTCGTATTTTTACATTTTGCAATTTTAACAGTGGCTAAAAGCTAAAGATCTATTCAAATAATATTAAAAAGTGATCACAACAATAATGTTTAACCCTTACCCAGTACCTTTCTACCGTTGATCTCAAAGCTCTCTTAAAAAGCATACATATCATTCTCTGCATGCTACAGCTAAAAAGCTGAACTTCTGTGGCAAAGCCACATATAAAGCTAAGATACCTGTAAATCAAGTCCTGTGCCTTCTTAAGTTACTCATATCATCTTGTTTTCTTGTAGGTCTTATTCTAGAATAAATACAACCCTAAAAGTGGGAAGAAAGCCAAGACACCTTAAAGACCTGCAGGTAACATCTGAATGGGGGTGTGTCCTGTTTAATTTATATAATATTTTTGATACATTTAATAAGTTGATATTTATAATAAGTTAATAAATATGTTTATGTGTGTAATATTGATGTATAAAGTTGATATATACAATAACCACATTAAAGTTGTATAATGTTGTTTTCCCAAGCAGTCATCACAAATGGGGCTTTCCAGGTTGACTTCTTTCCATATGTTTTCATACTGCAAATCTCCAGTCCTTGCACAGACACAGGATTAAAACAAATATTGAAATACAAGAGTATGGTCTGGGACAGACATCCTCATTATCTTTGTTCATCTCTAAGCTGTAGTTAGTGTCAAGATCCAGATAGGTATAGAAAGCTTAATATAAATTATTACAATCCATTTTCCCCACTAAATTGATGCAATTTTGCCCAAGATTTAGCAACAGCATATACTATTTCTGGACTATGCTTCCCTCACTGCAGTTCAAAGAATAGATTCCAGACTGGTATATTTAGACTTTCACCAGTAATGTACTGAGCTGGTGGCAGAATGTGATTATTTTAGAACATCACACACCAGCTGAATTTAAACAGGTGCAAGAAATGTACATATTTGTAAGTCTTGAGTAATTGCTGACAGTCTTAGTAATATCCTAAAATCCAGAACAAATATGATAATGGGTTTGCACAGTACCATTGTACCACCTGGATCAGACCTTCACCTAGTTTTAATTTGAGTTATAGCAACAGTTTCATGGGCCAATGCTGTTCAATAATAGTTGAGAGTCTGGCCCAGATTTCAGGGACTACTTGTGCTGAGATCTGAGTAGCATCAAGCCTCCTTTACTCTGCATTGTGTGAAAGGTCTTTGAGAAAAGAGAACTGTGTCCTTTGTGCTCAGGCATAATATGTGCTGTTAGTGATTTTTCAGCTGTTCTTGGAATTGTACACAGAATAACTATGGCAACCCAGGTGTTTTGTTTTTCTACATTTATTGTGCCAGCACTCAAGGATTTGGAGTGCTAATTCAGAAGTGGACCATACAGGGTGGTAGGAAGCATGCAGGTGTGGTGGTTGTGTCTTCTGGAAAACTATTCCTCTCCTTCACTTATGTAGGTGGCAGAAAGCAAAAAATAAGATCCACCTGAACACCTTGAATTCACTGTGGGTGACCTGACTCTTTTGGTTAGTTGAGGGTAAAGCTGGAGTGACACTCCTGAAAACACTGAGCTGATATTGATGGCAGACAATTAGGTCCCCAGAGGAGTCTCTAAACCTGTGATTGCTAAGGGTGAGTTTTATGTTCCCCGACGTGTGAGGGACAGTTACCTGAATAAATCAGCTTTGTTAGGCAGTTGATCAGACTTCTGCCAGCCAGGAAACTATTAGAAGTAGCAAAGTATTCCTTAATTATATAATTTTCTTTTACACTGGGGGAGCTAGACTCTGCTTCCCACCACATTCATGAAAGAATCAGGACTTGAATTATCAAAAAAACTACTTCAATGCTGTTTTCTAGTCTTCTTTGTTCCTTGTATATATTCAGATCCATCATATAAACTTCATTTATATTAATAAATATAAGTCTGTTTATACCAGCCAAAGCACTGTCCTGTAGTTGTGTATTAGCCATTAGCCTGATTCTCCTCTCTAGTGTACAATTTTAATGACATACAGTTCCAGTTTCACAAATGACACCTCTGGTTGAGTCTGGTGGGACAGCAAGTCAAGGCCCTGTTTTTTCAATTATACCTTTCATTTGTGCCTGAATATAAATTAGCCAATCACAACTATGGCATGAAGAGAGGTTCCTCTGAAACAACCTTCCAAAATCCTGCATTAGAGGTATCAGGGGGCTGGTCAGATTAAGCAAGGTTCAGTTTCTTGACAACTAATATGATATAATCTATCCTTTCATAAACTCCGGAAAATCCCATATTGTTGTGTTTGTTTGACTGTGAAAGAGATGGTTTAGTAGCTGTACCTGTGGGCTAACCAACACCAAGTTGTTGGTCACCTGTTCCTCAGGCTTTTCCTTAGGATGTGTCAGAGTAGTGTCCTCAAGCAAGGGCAGTGTCTGCTTCCTAGGTAAAAGGATGAGATACAGGCACAGCATTGTTTGCTACATCTTGTGGTCCTTACACAAAGCCCAGATCTGCTCATGGTACCTCCCAGTGACAGCTAAGGGCCTGGTGCTAGTGTGTAAGACTGGTTGGACCTGTTATTAAGCTGTAGTTGTGATAGGTTAATTGCAATTCATCATTAAGTAAAAGATCAGTTGCTAATATGAATAACTGAAAGGCAGTATGTAGTTAGAGTAACTTTAAGCTGCTACCAACACAATTATATTTTTGACTCATATTTCTAATGTGCCTTACTATTTCAAGCACTTGAATAGAAAGATATTAATTATCTACATAAAGAAAAATGTTCGGTATCAATAACAGCCAAAAGCACTTTGTAGATAATAGGTTTCTTAAAATGTTTCTATCTGGGTTCTAAAGCAGTTGTGATTTGTGGCTGTCACCCAGGCGGTGCAAAGCATCCTGTGAGTGAGAAATACTGCCTGTGACATATCTGAAAGAACATTTTGGAAAAGTATAGGGAGGAAAATGTGACTTGCAATTCCTTGGTTCACATATCTTTGTGCAGTGAAGATACAAATTCAAGCTCATCTGAAAAGTGGAAATACATCTGGTGACCTCCTCCTAGTTCCCTTTTCTAATTCGGAGGAATTGGAAGTTACTATGCCTGGGCATCATTACTCAGAAGAAATTTGCTTAGAAGTACCTGAATCAAAGTGGCATGGAGAAAGCCTGTTTCCCCTTCAGTCTACCTCACTACCTTTTCTTCCTGTGGGAGCACTAAAATTGAACCTCATTCCAAGTTAAAGTATAGCATACCAATATACTACCTCAAATTTCCATTCAGGTCTTACCATAACCCACACCTTTCAACAGAGAAGTACTGCAAACAAAATAAAACCTAAATCCACATCAAAATCTGCTATCCTTCTTTAATAGTGTGTGTGGGAGGGATCACAAATCTAGAAAAAAATGGTTTAGTACTAATAGTTTGCCCAATTTTCCCCATACCTACTTCTGTTTTCTTCTGGCACTCTGCTTTGGCCTTAGCGTTTGTTACTGAGGACAGGAGGAGCAATCAGAACCACTGATACAAAAGATACCTGACCAGACTCCTGTCTAAATGGACCTTTTTGCGAAGGTGAGTTACTTATTTTTAACAGCTGCACATTTCTAGCAGTCTACCACCAACTTTAATATTAATCTTGTTCTGCAGGCTTTTACTAGCTCACATCTGTGGTTTGCCAGTAGGAGACACACATTTCATCAGGGATCCAGCACAGCCATTCACTCGTTATTGGAGCGTGTTCTCACCAGGATAAAAAAAAAGGAGGGGGGAGCTGATTGACAAGGAGATGCATTACTTCTGCCATGAGGATGACATTAAACTGCAGAGAGAAAAATCGTATATGCGGTACCAAGCTTATCCTATATGCTTTATACCCCTTTCTGAGAAGAAAAAGCCCTTTCCTTCACCTGAAAAGGCAGTTCTCACCATAAGATTTGTTAAACTACATATTAGCCTCTCACTAATTGCCTGCTGAGGCAGGCAGCATGCTGTAAGGAAGAATATTTTTAAAAAATGATTACAACTCAAGTCTATTTCTATTTGCCCTCAAAATGTTTACTGCAGTTGCTAATACTGTTCTATACTCAGATTGTTTATTCCATTTGCTGCAGAGGTAATACAAACTTTATCACCCAATGCATGGGAAAATAATTTTACTAATTATCACTTTCTTGCTGCATATACACACACATATATTTATGAAATTTAGTATGCTAAAATGTGTTGTCTGTTTTGGCAGAGGAACAAACCTCCCTGCATTAGTCTAAGAGTGTCTGTCTAGGAGCAGTACAGAAAGCAAAGCTTAGTATCCATACTTCCAGATTTAGAATGAAGATGCATTCATAAAGCACATTGATTTTCAAGAGCCTTTCCTGATCAGCACAGCAAAAGACTGCGTAATGAACTGAGGCACTGTATGCTTGCAAGTGTTTTGTTACATCAAATTTTTTTGGCTGAAATTGTTCATTTTGCTGTTAAATCTGGAGCTTTCTGTTCTGAGTGTATTTGCCAAAGTGTGAAGCTAATTGTGTTAGGAATAGGCTCATTATGGATACATTTTTTTAAGACTTTGGATCTTTGAAGTTCAGCTGAAACACTAAAGGTTGTAGCTAGAGAGTCCAGCCAGGAGTGACTGTGGAAACACCTACACTGAAGACTGCTGTTCTGGGCTGTGGGAAGAATACCCACACCTGTCCTTCATCTCAGCATCCTCCTAACTTATTTTGTCTTAACAACTCTTCCCATTTCATTGACACTGGACTCCCCAGAAAATCTTGGGCCATGCTGCTTGTGGCCATAATGCTGTTTTGCCAGTGCAAATCTGCTTATTTGATTTTGGAGTTCCCTGTGTTTTGGTGTGGTGTTGTATAGGACACAATGCCACTGGGCCCTTATTCTTGGTTGGTCTTTAGACCTCTCTATAAAAAGTAGAATTGAAAACAATAAATTATCATTTAGCTTCTCTGCCTAACTTCCTTCTTTTAATTTCAACCAGGACATCTTTCCTATCACTGGAGAGTATAAGCACCAAATATATTACATCATTATTCACTATAGCTCTTATGAGCTCTTCTTAGCTGAAGACAGACCGACAGGACATCCTCTATGATATTATGAGCCCTACATGATAGATGTACAGGGAAAAAATAAATCAATAAAATCCACCTGGAGTCAGTGAAGCACAGTGGAGAGAAGCCCAAAATAGCACCAACACAATTTGGTACAGCAGTATGTGGTATAGGACATACCCTGTGCAGATATGAACTCTGATCCCAAAGCAAAATATCCACAGTAGGGCAGTGACAAGCTCTTTAGATTCCCAACAGGATTTGTTACACCAGCCATAGCAACATACCTCTTTAGCCCCATTGCTTCTATTTCTAAGGTTAACACATTAAGCACTAATTTGAATACATTTTCACAGAAAAGGTATCCCCAAAATAGCTTTCCTGTCGATACTGGTGAGGTTAAGAATCTGGGGAGATTAAGAAAATAAAGCACACAGTTAATGTGTTTAATTGTGCTGCTGAAGTGGAAATGAAAGCGTCAGCTCACTGAGGAGAGATGCCCATTGTTATCTTCCTTTTGTGTCTGCACCATCAAATCAGGATCATCACTGAAAGATACTCAATGATTTGTACAGCCCTCATGGCAAGAGATCTCACCATTCACTGCTAAGGAGGGTGTTGGTTGATGAAAATCTTAACATGAGCCAGCAGTGTACGCTTGCAGCCCAAAAGCCAACTGTATTCTGGGCTGCACCAAAAGAAGCGTGACCACCAGGTCTAGGGAGGGGATTGTCTCTGCTCTTCTTTGCTCTTATGACACTCTACCTATAGTGTCCTGCTCTAGAGTTTCCAACATAAGAAGGACATAGAGCTTTTGGAGAGAGTCCAGAGGAGGGCCACAAAGATGATCAGGGGGCTGGAGCACCTCTTCTGTGAAGATAGGCTGGGAGAGTTGGGGTTGTTCTGCCCGGAGAAGAGAAGGCTCCAGGGAGACCTTAGAGCAGCCTTCCAGTACCTAAGGGGTTACAGGAAAGCTGAAGAGGAACTTTTTACAAGGACATATAGTGACAGGATGAGTGGTACAGTTTCAAAATAAAAGAGGGTAGGTCTAGATTGGATATTAGGAAGAAATTCTTTCCTGTGAGAATGGTGAGACACTGGAACTGGTTGCCCAGAGAAGCTGTGGCTGCCCCTCCCTGGCAGTGTTCAAGGCCAGGTTGGATGTGGCTTTGAGCAACCTGGTCTAGTGGAAGGTGTCCCTGCCCATGCCAAGGGAGTTGGAACTAGATGATCTTTAAGGTTCATTCCAACCCCCAATCATTCTATGATTCTATGATTCTGAGTACCATTAGCACAATGAGAAGTGTAGATAAAGCCATGCCCATTGAGTATCCACTGCAGATTTTCCTTATGCCTCTTACTATGGCTAAAACTCTTCTGCCCTTAATTTCACAGAATCACACAGAATCACAGAATTCTAGGGGTTGGAATGGACCTCAAAGGATCATCTAGTCCAACCCCCCTGCCAGAGCAGGGTCACCTAGAGTGAAAAAGTGAAAGAGTGAAAGAAACTTAAGGAAATTTCACTTAAGAAGAAAGTTTTCACTCTGTTCAGTAAGCTGACAATAAGATAATGAATTCTGTGTCAAAAGCTATCATCTCCACTTAATTTTCAGACTCAGTTTTCCCTAGACAATTTACCTGCATCTGAGCTCATTCCATTCCCACACCTAAGATTATCTGCAAATTAACTTAATTTCAGTTGTGTACTAGACATCTCTTCTAGGTTAGGAAGAATTCAATCAGTGTGATAGGAGGTTCCAGCATTATATTTTGTTATGCTTTGTTTGAAGTATTTTTTCCCTGAACGTTTTTGTTTCAGATTCAGGGACAGCCTGCACACGTTGTTTGAGGGGTAAGAGGGTATTGTCATGCACTCTTTCTGTATGGCATTGGCAAAAGAAGATATGCATGTTACCATGTGAGTCTGAGGTACGTGTGCAGTTCAGAACAAAATGCCATGCAGAAATACCTAAGCTAGCTTCAAATAGGTAGTTGGTGATATATCTGTGTTGGTGTGACACTTCCTCTAATCAAATTTATGCCAGTTTTAGAGGCTGTAGCATTTTCAGTTCTTCAGTTATCTCCTCCAGAGCTCGTCTCAGTACCTCTGCATGACACTGCAGAAAGCCACGTGCACATCCCAGTTTGTGTCTATTGAGGCTGCTGAATCATAGCTGAAACATTCAGGTTGGCAGGGATCTCTGGAGATATTATGGTCAAACCTCCTGCTGAAAGCAGAGCCTTAGACTGGGCTATCCAGGTTCCCATCAAACCAAGCCTTGAATATTTCTAATGAGGCAGATTCTGACACTGAATTTTTCCGTGTCTGTCTTAGACCAGGAAGACAAAACCTGGATACAATATCCCAGGTGTGACCTAACAAATTAGAAGTAGGGTGGAATAATCACACCCTTGACCTGCTGGCTGTACTCTTGCTGATGCAGCCCATGACAAAGTTTCATTTAATTGCTGTAAGGGCACACTGCTGACACAAGTGAAGTCTGCACCCCAGGCAGTAAGACCTGTCGGACACACACAGAATCCCACTGCTGTATGGGATTACTACTCTCAGTTTCAGAATGAAGATCATGATAAGCAACTGCACTTCCCAGAGAGTCTTTAAGATAAAGTGATTGAGATGGTGCATCTCTGGGATGGCTCTGCTGCCATCAACCATGGACTAAAAACCACCACAAAGCTGCAAATATGGTGCAATCTTGCTACTCAAGCTATTGCCTCTCTTACCTCTAATGGAAATTCATAACAACATATTTACTAAAAGAAACCACAACAAGTTCTCAAAATAAAATATTGTACTGCAGAAGTTTCTGTGTTTGAGTAGGGAGAAGATCTGGTAAGAAACAATCTGGGGCAGCTCGTTAATATAGTCACTTCATTCAATCTAGCTTTGAAACATATTCGGTTACTTTGTGAAGATCAGCTAGATTCCATGGCAATGTCATCATTATATGAAACTATACATAATGGTAACAGGACTTCAACTATTTTATCTAGTTATTGGTAATGTTAATTTTTTCACTTATAAAATGGCGAGTAGAATCTTCTCAGACTCTTGTTGTTTTTGACAATGTACTTGAAATGCCATTTCCTGTAAACACCGAAATGAAGTGCAACCCTAACAGCATATAATCATGCAACAAAACAAGGCAAAATAGCCATCACACATTTTTCCTGCCCTCAGCATCACTTTTGAATAGTGTGTGATTTTTGCAGCAGTTCTCTTAGAAAGATGAGTCTGTGTTTGGCTCACCACCTGAAGAGGAGCAGACACCCCTTCTTCCAGGTCAAATCTAAACAGGATATTCACAGGAGCAATGCCTCCATGGATGCTAAGAACACTCAGGAGATTTAAGCTCTCATGTAGTGAGATGCTCCTGGACAGCAGCAAGTGTATGGATAGGTTGGAACTAGATGATCTTTAAGAACCCTTCCAACCCAAACCATTCTATGATTTTATGATTCTGTGATAGTTATTGTGGAGTATCTGGTGTCCTTCAAATCTGCAGCCTAGTTTTCCCTGCTGTAAGTTGTTTGTGTGCTTCAACTTATAATGCTGTCACAAAGATTGGAACTGATACAATTCAAAATGGAAGGTGAAAAACCAATTCTGATACTTTCTGTCTTCTCAGCAGGAGGGCCTGTGGGTTCACAAGGGGAGAAAAAAGCTGCCACTGCTGCTACAGAGATTAAAACAACACACCTGGTTACACATTCACCCAGCAGTTACTGAGTCCAAACAGAACACTGCTGCGTAATTACCCAAATAATATACACATGCACCAGTCTGCATTTAGTGACACGGCTTGTTTTTGCTGCTGTACTTTCTGATCACTTTTCTCTGTCCTCCAGCCACAACTCTATCTTGTCTGATTTATCTGTACTATGCAGTTCATGCTTTTCTATTCCCTGATCACTGAGAAAGACACACAGCTGCTCTTTCTGGCTAATGAAGGAAAGCTCTGCAACATAAATAAAATCAAAAATCCTGTCAAGCAGGATTCCTTTGTTACCTTCCTAATGGCCTCCTGTACATGCTGAGCAACAGAAGAACAGGGATGTAAAACTCAGTATCGGAGTAGATAAGCAGTGGCTAAGTGAGCCACCCAAAGCCCATCAAGAAGCGGACACTAAACCAGCCATCCTTGCTGAGCTGTACAAGTGTCTAAGAGTGTCAGAGAAAGTGTCCCAAAGCACCGAAGTAAAAGTAGAGCTGACAACCCTATGACTATCAAAGGAACTCGTGGTCCTCAGCATCTAAGGTGATTTCAAAAAATTCACTCTTCATGCAAATATCAAAGCCTATGATAAAGCTAGTAGAAGCACTATAGAAATTCCCTTCTTATTCTTTGTTTAAAGAATGATTGTCCAAACCAGTAACACTACTCTTGTCTCTCTGGTTTACATTTTCTTTTAATAACTTAATTTTCAGAAAGGATAATGGAAGCGTGGATGCTATTGTAAAAGAAGCCCAGGTACACTTCCTGCAACACTGACTCCCAAAATACACTTTTAATTACCTTTGATTAGCTTCCTCAGACTTCACGAAATCTGACATTCACAGCTGCTGCAGTGGACTGAAAATCTGAAGCACTTTTAACTTCCATCCGACTTTGACATCCATACACAACACATAACGCTGTGATGTTTCCTCCCAGGTTTGCTTTAAGCTTACCTCCTACCAGGAACAGTTAAGCTCCATCCAGATCCACAGCCTTCTCATTTGAGGGGCAAAATATTCCCTTCTGCATGTCTGCCTCCAGTACCTCTACTGAGTACCTTTGCAGCACTTACCCACAGATTGTCCAGCAGCATGGCAGGAGACTTGCCTTGCTCTGTACAACTCCTCGACTTTGCAGAGAAATGCTACTGAGGAACTGCAACTGTAACCCACTTCCCTCTGCTTCCTGAAATGTTGCTCATTGACCAGAAACCACAAACAGTTGTCACGTGATTGGACCAATTGCTATCTTCTCATCTACCTAGTTTATCAATGTCAATGTGTTTGGGGGTTTTATTTTTTCTTGTTCTGTTCAATGCATATTAAGTATTTCCAGTTATTGCAAAGTGTATCTGCTTGTGAGCAGTTACAGGTGCAAGAAATAAAAAAGGACTAATCAGGATGAAAACAAAAAAGGACACATGGGTGTATGCATCTATAGTCACTTATATGGATATATAGATACAGGGATTTATCTCCTGTGGTACAAAGGACACTCAGTCTCTCAGCAGCATTTGTTCAGTTGCTCAGATAACACCTGAAAGGTGAAAATATTGATCTGAGAGCCCTTGCAGGAGCTTTTCTCATGAGTGGTAAAATATATGTATTAATTCTGAAGTGGGGCAGCCCACAAGGCTAAATGTTTTCTGGTACTCCTGAAATGCTTCTGTCTCATTATTAAACAGTAGCCTTCCAGAGAAATGTGAGTACCCACTCTGCATTGTGCCTTTTGTACACCACAGTCATTTTATAAATGAGAAGTATTGACTCATTATTTTTATAAATGAAGAGGATAGGGCATGTGAAAAGAAGAAAGTTTTGGCAGGAGTTTGTTATGAGATTATCATGAAACTCTTCATTACACACTGTTGGTTATATTCTTCATTGTATCCAATTTATATATCTGCTACCAGAAATCTGGCAGAGCAGCAGAGGTACACACAAAAATGCTACTATTCCTTCATGCCCTCTAATTTCAAAATGTTGTTCTCTATCAGTGGTGCAGCAGAATAGCCACAAAAGGTGGCTATGCAAGAAATAACAGGACAAACTTATTTCTCTTCAACAACTTGAAGATACATCCCCAGGAGTTTCAGTATGAATAATAAAATTGTTCAGAATAAGAATGTTCTCTTTCTTCCAAATTAAGGGGATATGCTTGGGGAATTTTAAATCCAAAGGCTCATTAAAAGTTCTGTTCAATGCCTGTGTTAAGATTCTATGAGGTAAAAAGCAATAGTTGGAGAAAATGGTATCCCTAGAAATGTCTAATTGCTTTTTTTAGGGTTTAATATTGAAACTGTTGCTCTAATTAGTGGTTGAGCTTAAAAAATATTCTTGTAAGATTTTAGTGATCTGCAGTTTGAAACTTACAGCCAGTTCAATATATAAAAGACATAGTAATAAATTTCATCAAATAAAAAGTACAGCAATATTTTTCACTAAACCTAGATGCACAAATTAAAAACTGTGTTGGATTTGTCTCAACTGTGTAATAGCCTACTAGTCCTATATTATATGTTGTGAAGGTAAGGCATAAAAGAGTTCAGATGATTTCTTCAATGTCACTTACACAGCCTGCTACTGAATCAGAATTACTTTCCTCCTAACGTTGTGTGTTACACTTCAACCTGTAGGCTGTATTTTACCTTTTAGTAACAGTAAGAAAGGCTTCCAGAGCTAAACTATTCACATTAACCTGTGAAATCCAGTAACCTCACTGTTGCCTCAAGCCAAAACCAGCTCTAAGTTATTAAGGAGCTGCTCATCCTCAGCACTTATATGGAGCATTAAATATCCCTGAGATTTTGCTTCTTAGAAAAGTGAAGTTTGCAGTTTCCCTGGGTATGTAGTTTTGTCCATGACTCTTAAAGACCGACCTACTTGCAGAATGCTAGGATAATATAGGATGTGAACTTCTGGAGGTCATCTGTTTTAACCTGTTACTCGAAACAGGAGCAGATTTCACCAGGTTTCCCAGTGTCTGATCCAGTGGAGTTTGAATATCTCCAAGAATAGGGATCCCATCATCTATGGGCCCTTGTTTCAGTGTATGACCACCCTCAGTGAAAATATTTTTTCCTAATATTTAACTGGAATTTCCCATGTTGCAGTTTGTATCCATTGCCTCTTTGTCCTATAGCTATGCACCCTTGAGAAGTGCCCATCTCCATCTTTTTATACTCCCTCTCATGAGGCAGTTGGCAAGAGTGATTAACATTTGCCTGTGGTGATGCAGCCCAGGATGTTCTTGGCTTTCTTGGCTGCCAAACCTCATGTTCAACTTCTTTACTAGGTATCCCTTGGTCCTTTTCTGCAAACCTGTTTTCTAAACAGGCAGCACTCAGCCCATATTTTTTTATGGGCTTATTCTCTCCTGGGTGCAGGGCTTTGCATTTGCCTTTGCTGACTTACTTTCATGAGATTCCTGTCAGCCTCTTCTTCCAGCTTGTCCAGGTCCTCCTGTATGCCCTCAATCCTGTGCTAATTTGGCATCATCCATCCTCAAACTGGCTGAGGGTGCATTTCATCCCATCAGCCAGATCATTAACACAGATGTCAAACAGTTTTGACCTCAATATCAGACGAGAAATGCTGCTAGTAGCTGGTCCTCAGTTAAACTTCATATCATAGATCCCAACCTCTTGAGCCTCGTTAGCCAGCCAATTTTCCACCCAACTTACTGTCATCCATTTAAGCCATATCTCACTCATTTGGGTATAAAGATACTATGAAAAATTGTGTCAAAGGCCTTGGTAGAGTCAAAGTATACAATATCCACCACTCTTTCCTCATCTACATAGTCAGGCATAACATTATAGAAGGTAATCAAGCTGGTGAAGAAGAATGTGTCCTGACTCAATCCTTCCTGATAGTTCCCAATCCCCTCCTTTTTATGAGCCTGAAAGATTTCTATTTCCAGATAGATTTTCCCCATAACCAATTCCTACAGCTTTCCAAAAATGAGAGTATCCTTGCAGAAGTAACAACAGCATCAACCATGGATGAACATCAGATCCCATGGATTGGACTCTGTGGCACATGGGCTGTAAGCAGACAATGGCATTGGTGGCCACTGGTGAAGGTGTAGACAAGGCTGGTGTCAGGCATGGAACCTCTCTGCCCTGCCAACTGCTTGCATCACAAGGGCTGGAAGCCATGATGCAACATCTCCCCAGGCCAGATCTCTGCAGGCACAGACATGTCCATCCTTCTGCCATAGTTAAATATCCCTCAGGTAAGCAGTAAAAAATATAGCAGTAAGGTAACAGTTGTTACTTATCTACTTGATTTCAGAAGTAATTTGTCCTGATGGCTTGATCATGCCCATCAATAAATCACACCAGAAACCTGAAAGCCTTCTATAGCCTCCTCAATCCTTACAAGGGAAAGCTGCCTTATTCATACAATTACTTCCAGAGAAAAACATCAGAACTGCACAAAGTTTCCCTCTAAATGCAGAACCATCAAGAGAAAGAAAGTTTAAGTAAATACCTAGTCAGTACAGCATTTAACCTTCCTGGCTTTTCCCTTCTATTTGCTGTCTAGCTCTTTCCTCTTGCATGCAAATAGTCTCACAACATAGCAAGGCTAAGGTTAAAGGTTAGCAATGGAGCAAAATGGGACAGGGAATGTGTGTGGGGGCAGGTGTGAAGACAAGGTCATCAGAAGAACTGATGACAACTTCTGACTGCCTGTATGTCTTTCATTCTCTTTCCCCTCCCTTTTCTTCTCTTTTTCCTTTTTTTTCTTCATCTTTCAGGTGAGAAATATTTGACTCTTTTTCAGGTGCACAGTTGCAATCTTTGAAGGATCAAAAGCATATGAACATGGTAGCACATTCTCTCAAATGTCTGGATTAACAAAATATAAATGACCATTCAGCTACCCAAATAGGACAGACATGTGTACCACAGAATAGTCAAAACCCTTGCCTTGTTCAAGTGAGGCCCTCTGCATCTGGCAGCCACAAGATTTCACTTTCCTCTGGAGGACAGGAGAGTTGTGTCCTGTGAATGACTGCAAGCAGTGGCCCAGAACTTTCACAGGATGAAGTACATGGCCTGGAAAGTGCCAATGATGTCTTAAAGAAAGGCGACGGCCATAATGTAGGAAAGAGCACAAGCAGAAAAAAAGAAATTACAAGTAAAGGCATGAAGTCAAGAGTATGAAGCCACTGAGAATGCAAAATCAGGCACTGAAGAGTCAGGAAATAGGAAAATTTGAGCAGACTAAAGCTAGCTCTGTCTAGGTTTTTCTTAGAGCCAGCTTGCTCCATTTGGGAGAGAGTGTTTCCAATGTGCTAAATGTTGGGAGGATGGAGAGGGGCAGAGGGTTGGCACTACAGCTGCCAGCAAGCTGCTAGGGTTATCCAGATCTGTCTGGGATGCTCAGCCTGAAGACTGTGCCTCCCTTATTTGCCTGAGACACACTGTTTTGGTTTTCTAGGAGATATGATGAATGGGAAGACAAGGCTGATACTTTCTGTTGAGTCAGATGAACATTGAACCTAATCACATTTCATTTGAGCTACTGCTGCTAAAATTGAAATTGTTATGGATGTGCTTGGGGGCTGGCGATCAGCGTGAGCTGCATTTTGTATGTTGCTGAGAGATGATAGCTGTCTAACAGAGCTCACAGCCTGAGCTGGTAGTTAAGGTAAAGCTTCTTCAAAGAAATAGCTCTTGCTGTTTTAAATTGAGCCAAGCCACCATCCTTCTAATTACTTAGGTCTCTTGTCTCACCTCCTACACCATTACTGATTCAGTCAGTGACCTTCTGTACTACCCTGCTTATGGGAAAAGTGTCTTAAGGCTTCACTCCCACTCCTTCCATAGTCAAGACATGTCTTCTTCCCAGAAGGCTGGATGTCATTCACATCCCTAGGTCTACTCAGAAGTGGATGCAAAGCTAAAAGAATTTAATCTTAGGCAGCTATTGGGTTTTTTCCTCTGTATTCTTTTATGTGCATATATTCAGACACACGTCCATACACAAACACAGCTATGTCTTGGTTTAGACAGACTTGTTTCATAGTCCATAGCTGAACATAGTTGAATGCAGGTTTTATATGTCTGAACTAAAACCAAACACTCCCTGCTAACACGTCACACGTCTACACAAATGAAATTGCATGCTAATTATTTTAACAGCCAGCTTTCTGATCCCCATTTTGCAGTCATGGCAGTGAACATCTCTGAAACACAAAGAGGCAAAAACCAGACTACGTAATGAATCCAAAACAACAACAGCAACAACAGGAAAATCATTCTTCTCTTTAAAATTAAACTGAGAAATTAATTTGGGGACTGGTGAAAATAATGCCAGCTCCAGCTGGTCAGCCTTGGGCCGCAGCAATAATTTGGTCCAGGTTATTGAATTCAGTACATTAACACATAGTACCACATCTAACTTTAACATCTGTAGTTCCTCAGAGACTGTCTCTGAAAAATGACAGCGTAGCTGGGCTGCTCACTGCAGACCTCAGTAATAACAACATGGCAAACAAAGATGTCATGAGCCAGTAGCTTGCTGTATCAACCACTCCAACCACAGCTGCATCAGGTTTTGTCCATCACACAATTTTTGCTGAAAGCTGAAAGTTTTGACGTTGTGGTCTTCTCCTATAGAAGCATGTGGTTTGATCTATAAACTCATCCGTTTATTTAGCTTAGGATGTCTCTGTGGTTAGTCTAAGTACAGTTGTACAGCATGAGATACCATTTGCTGGTTAACAAGTGCTCTGAGGTGGTTTCTCTCATGAGCCTGCTGTGATAATATAACTACGCCTGTGTGAGAATATACCTGGTTTCATAACTATGTATCACTTCTAACTGTTACCTTCTTCTGTATCTGCATAACCTTGCAGATAACATCCTGTCTTTCCTGCTGTTCCCTGTGCAGTTAGTCCTTCTGTCGCTCAAATGTATTTTTTGGTGGGCCTACTGTGACGCATACTAGAAATCTCAGAACTCCTGTGATGTCAAAAAATACTTAGCTTTCAGATTCCTCCAAGAGTGCCTCAAGGGAGGAGAAATGCTCCCTGTTTGGCTTTTCATATATAGTCCATTTGTTCATTAAAGCATTTGGCTACTTGTCACTGACATGCTAGCACACTGCATTTTCTTGTTGGTAGGAGTGAAGAAAGAGCAAGACAACACATTTTTACTCTACCATGTTACTACTGAATGCTGATAGCTTTTCCAAGGCCCTATCTGCATCTGTTTCCCTTTTTGAGAAGAGAAAGTCCAGGGTATGTATTTGTTAGCTGGAGCTTGTAATTGAGTAGATTAATGATTTGATTTTCATGATATAAGGCCCAATTTTAAAAGCACACAATTAACTTTAAGCACTAATATTCCCATTCAAGTCAGTCATTATTCCTTTGCTTAAGTGCTTTGTTGAACTGGGTCCTGAATATGAAGCAGCCCTGTGTTATAAAATTAATTGCATCTCTGCCCCAGGAGCCTAGCTGCTTTGCTGACAGGACCAACAGAGGGAAATTATATACACCATTCGCAATGAGAATTAATAGCACTGCTGATGTGACTGGTATCTGAGAGAGTGTCCATCAGCAAAAAGAGATTTCAAAGCAAAACAAAAACATCAAGCCAAAATCAATGAGCCTTACATCTCGCTGGGGAGCATTGTTGGTTCAGGTCCTGCAAGCTGCCAAAGTATGCAACTCCCTGAGACCAAAATGCTGCAGATGAGAGAGCAGGGGCCGGGAGCTGTCAGAGGGTGGTGGGCTCGAGTGGCCTCTCTGCATGGCTCGGCTCCTTGGGGCTGTGCTCACACAGCAGGCAGGAGCAGGAATCCCACGCAGACAGTGAGCTCGGGCGTGCTTGCCCGCCCTTGCCTACCCTGCTTGACCCACATGCCTGGGGGGGGAAATGTTCCCCCAGTCTAGGACACGGTGAAAATTCAACCTCCTTGCACCAAAACTGGGGCTGCAAAAGCCACAACAGGGACGGAGAGTCAGGGACGGCGCCATAGCAGAGACAGCAGGGCTCTTTCAGTTGGGAGTAAAACTGAGTGTCCTTGGAGAAATACAAAGGCAAGACACTGAGCAGTGTCTGTTAAATAAGAAATTAGTGGTTTATGTCACCTCACTGTACCCAAGGGCCTTGGGAGGTTAGATGTGGTAGTTGTATCTGTAACCATGTTTGGAAAACAGTTCATCTTCAATTTCTGCAGTCAGGGAGCGTGGCCCTCTGACCTTAGCTTTTACTTTCTGCATCAGGTTTTTCTTCATTTCCCTCCTATTTTGCTGTGTTTTGTTTCTGACAAGCATCTCTCAGGGGCCTCTGACTCTCCATTCCTTCCCCTCCACAGTGCAAGCATTTAAAGGGTAATACAGAAGCCTAACTTTTGTAAAAGTTTAAGGTCATTTCTCTGCCTGGATGGCCAGACTGAGGAGACTTAAGGCACATAAAGTGGCTTAAATAGTGTGGCTTTTAGAGAGAGGAGAGGGTGTAGGACCTTGTCCTCCCTGGGAGCAAAGTTTGTGTGTCTGGATTAGATGGGATTATTCTGCATTTTAGAGATGATACCTAAGAGTGTAGTGTTATGTGAATCCTTCTTCTTTGTTCTTGTGTGCTCTATTCAGTAAACATTTGTTTTAGAATCATAGAATCATTTTGGTTGGAAAAGACCTTTAGGATCATCGAGTCCAACCGCTAACCTAGAACACTGCCAAGTACACCATGAAGCCATGTCCTTAAACACCACATCTACCCATCTTTTAAATACCTCTAGGCTTATGTCAGACTTTTCACACTGCCAGACTGAGATGCCTGTGTTTCTCTGGCACCCTGTCTACACCTGCATTCCTTGTCTCTCGTTCTGTAGATACTGTTGTTCCTTTGGGGTGAGCTGAGGGATTTTGGTGCTGTGCCCAGCCATGCAGCCACCAGTTCTGCCTATAGAACCTCACAGGGCTGCAGGCTGCTTCCACAGCAGCAGCCAAGCAGTGACAGTACTCGGAAGGGCAGCTGTCCCAAATCTGTCCCTCAGTTTATATCTGTCATCTTTGCTGTGAATGCCAGAGGAAGAGCTCAATCCCTTTGCTGTATAAATAGGGTGACAGAACTGTCTGTGGGAAACTCCTCCAAAAGCTCCCTTCCTGCAGACTGTTTTTGTCCCTGAAAGTCTGTGCAGTATTTGAGCAGAGCTTTTTGTGCTTGGGATCAAGAAAAAAAACACGAAAACAACATCACATCCTCACCCAGTACTTCCTTCTGCTGAGCAGGGGTTGAGTGAGCTGCCACAGTCCCCTCCCTTACAACATCCCCTGGGGCATGGGTACATAGCCCTGTGCCTCTGGCATCCTCCTAGCCAAAACCTGGATGGAGACAGCTCTTTGTGGCCAAGTCCTTTATATCTTGTATGATGGCCTCGAGCCTATTTGTGCTCAAATGCCCTGCCTAAAAAGGGAAATAGGAGTAAATTCAGCAGTTACGGTACTAAAGTTAAAATTAGACCTACCATGGCTTAAAAAAAAAAAAAAAAGACCCAAGGGGTTTTGTGTTTGCCTTTTGCAGTTTTATGGCAGTCACAGCTATGAAATACATTATATTGCTCTGTTAGAATTTGGTAAGAGTACTGGTATTCTACCAGCCTGTCTCAAAATCTGAAAAAAACTGGTATTCCAAACATACAAGACAACCCACTGTGAGGTCTGTCAGACGTGAAGAACTGGGGAGAGCAAATTAGATAGTCCACCTGAGCACCTCGTTCCAGCTCTGCAGGAGATGGGACATGACATCGTGTTTAGTGCAAAACAACAGATTTTTCTGTGCAATGTTTTTGTAGGAAGATACCTTTGTGAGATGTGACCTTACCTACAGAGGGCAAAGACATCTCAGCAAGATGGTTTCCAAACTTTCTGATGAAAACAAGCAGC
Organism: Aegotheles bennettii; assembly: GCA_013398125.1. Lineage (NCBI taxonomy): Eukaryota > Metazoa > Chordata > Aves > Caprimulgiformes > Aegothelidae > Aegotheles > Aegotheles bennettii. The sequence continues at coordinate 153,285 of VZRW01012019.1, forward strand.
CCTGCAGTGAACACGGACATTTCAAGAGGTGAGTGCAGTCTGAGCAGATTCTCTCGTTACTGTGACTCCTAGAGCCAGCAGAAAGCAAACAACTTTTATTAGTGTATTAAGCATAATAAGGTTACAGGGTGGACATTTTCTGGTGTCACATAGGCCTGAGCAGAAGTACAGGTACTTTCCACTTAAAACTCACCAGGAAAACACAATTTCTTTCCCAGAGTTTGTCAGCTTCCTTTTTCTTGTCAGGCTAAAATAAATGTGAGATAGGGTTGTTCCTTGTATATTTTGGTGTACCTACTTCTTGGCCAAGTCAGACAATGAAAAAGTGCAGAAAAAGATGAAAAGCTGTAAAATATTTTGGGGAGCTCATCAAAACCTTTCATTGGTTGAAAATGGTATTAAATTATTGTTACATAAAAACATGGAGGTAGAAAAGAAATGCAAAAGGAATAAGGTGAAGTTTGAATTTAGATTTTAATGCTCTCATTCCTGCCTCGCCTTTTTTCACGTAACCAGAACAGCAGGAGAGGCTGTGATCCTTCACCTGACACTGTAACTCTGTAGTTTCCAGACATCACCTGTGCCCCCAAGGACCGAGATGAGAAAGGAAGATGTTTCAGGCCTCACTTCTGCAGTGGTCAAGAAAGAACTGGAATGGCAGATGGAAGAGGTAGGACAGGGGCTGCTAATGGGTCTGCAGTGAAGGACCTGCAACCATCTTGTAGTGCCTGCAGGTGATTCATGGTGAGACTGTGAGCAAGTCACTTGTACTCTCTTGGTCTCACTGCAGTCAGCAGAATTTTTATGGGTGATTCAAATGGCTTTCACTCTTTGTTTCATGTGCTTTTGGGTAGAGATGGGGAGGCAGCATGCATACAATCACGCACTAAAATATTTACCAACAGCATCACAGTAAAAGAAAACTCATGAGGTCAGGCGATATTCTGCAGGGTGTTTCAAGAAAATGGACCCAATTTCAAAGCATTCTGTCATTGAAATTGGGTCCATCTTTTTGAAACACCCTGTACTTTAGCTAATTGCAAAGAAGGAAAAAAAACAGGTTTTATTTATGTACTTTTCTAATACTATGAACTTTCTGACAATTAGAGCCAACTGGAAAATATGGCCAAAACATATTTTATGGTACTTGAGGGCTTACCTTGAATGCAACCTTCATCTTTCCAGTATTCTTAAGTGACACCTATTGTTATCTTATTATTTCAGGCATGTTTTGAAAATTATGTTCTTGATGGGAAGAATAACTAAAAGAGCTGTTCCCGCAAAGACACGTCTATAGAATTTTTTACATTTTTGTGCCAGTCTATTTCATAACCAGCTCTCACAGGGAAACTTTCATCTTGAACAGAAACACACAGGTCTGAAGAATCAAGAACCCTAGTATAAAGAGAATGAAGGAAAAAACCCTACTCCCTATTGCATTGTTTCTTCTTAATAACACATATTTCAATTTTTCATGACATATATTTAATTTTAATTTTCAGATTTCTACATTCCATGAATATAAACTTATTAAACAACAACAGATTCCGTGTTTAAGTGACAGAAGTCATTCAAAGGCAAGTGGTCAAATAGTAACATATCCTGCTACTAATGATTTGATAAAATCTGTAATACACACACTTCACACATTTTGACTTGGTGTCCAGAAATATCCAGACACCCCTATTTCCCAAGGGTTGGTTAATGTAAGCAAGAGAATCTTTTCTGGGGAAGAATGCAGGTAAAAGACACACTAGCTCATGATAAATCCAGAACTAACTTGTGGTGTACAGGGTCTTTAACCAGAGATAGTGTTTGGTATTTTACATGTATAAGGAAAAATCTAGTTCTTCATCTAAAGGCTTTACAGTTTAGACACATGCACAAGAACACTTGAGGCAAAGTTGCTGGTATTGGTAAAAACACCACCAAGAGGGCTTTTTTATTCTGTTCAGCTGGCTCTTCCACTGATTCCTACATATAACTGCAGTAAAAAATGGGCTGTAGGCTGAATGCACAAACACACACACTCCCTCCAGTAAGAAGCAGCTTGTAAGAAACACCACAAAAAAACAATGCAGAAAGGATTTGATTCATTTTTTTTCTGATAGGAATAAAACCAAATGGCATAGTTAGCTTTAAGAATGCCTATGGATAGGTATTGAGACACCCAAAACTTGCAGCAAGACTCCTGTTTGGTCTCCCATCTCACCAACCCCATGATTGCTTCCTATGCATCACTCTGCCCACCCTCACCCACTGCTGACCCTTTTCCTATGACAAATATGTTTGCAGAAGCTGGCAGGAAGCTCAGAAGATGAAAAAGGAACTTATAAAGGTATCAAAATGCCCTTGTGAAGAAAGAAATAAGCACCTGTAATTGTTGTCTCTGAGTGCAGGGATGACCTGAGAGCAGGCTTTTGGATGAATCAGAGCAACTTTGAGTCTGCAGTTTACTGGGTCTTTGTGGTCTCATCTGATGCTGTCCAAAGTGGATCGCAAATTATTTGCTCCTGAGATGTGCAGTTATCCATGAAGTGATGCACACAGCCCACCTTTCTTTTACAAATATCAGTTGGTTACTGGCCAATTTTCAACTGTACATTTTCCTAATCTATTTTGTGGGGATAATAATGACCTCATGCCAACAGGCTTTCTTCTTCTGCTTTACCACAGGAGCAAATGCAAGCATGTAGGTAGCTGGTGCCTTGGTTTGTCCCTCCAGTAAGGGGCCTCAGGTTCCTTAGCACACAGCTGGGATTTAAATAAGCCTTTTGGAAACAAAATCTTCCATATTCCATCAATCATTGTAAGACCTTGAAAAAGCACACTGCTAAAGAAAATGGGCTGTTTTGACTTAGAAAGTCCTTTTCCTGCTTCCCCTCCTTGACTGGCTGATAATTTCTTTTTGCTTAGTATGAATACAGGGGATTATTTTTTTTCCAGCAAAACAATTAAATGCAAGCATTTGTCATAACAAATTCTCCAGCAAAGTTTTGAAATGGTGTGTATGTCTGTGATTTCATGCTATGCTACAGAAAAGCAACAATTTTATTTAGGACAGGCTTCCATAAATCAAGCCAACTTGATTTGTGAGTCAGCAGAGTCATGGGATCACAGAATAATTCAGGTGGGAAGGATCTGTGGGGTGTTCTTGGTCCGATCTCCCTCTCCAAACTCAGACCATGGACAGAGCCTGAACAGCCTCCTGGGCACCTGCACAGCCAACCTGGGGCCTCCCCGGACCTCGCTGCAGTTCATTGACATCCACCAGGTCCTGGGGAGGACACAGTATCCACACGTGGTCTAACGAGTGCCAACTAGAGGGAGATAACCCCTTCCCTCGACCTACAGGCTGTGCTCCTGCCCACAGGGGTAGGATGCTGCTGGTCTCCATCACTGCCAGGGCACACTGGGGGCTCAGGCTCAGCACCCATCCCATCACCCCAGACCTTTCCTGCACTGCCTAGCTCCTGAAAATGCTTTCCTGCTTGGGGCATTCTGCATCCCACACAAACTACTGAGCCCCTCAACTGTGTGTTTGCAGTGACAGAAAAGCCAGGATGCTTGGCTGATGTGTGGCATCTCACCTAAGCCTGTGACTCCACATGCAGTGCCCCCTGCCTCATCCCCTCTGTGTCAGCTCACACAACCATGGCTAAGGGGGGCTGTGGGTGACTCTGTGGCACCACTGATCCCCAGTGAGATGCTTGTCAGACCAGTCTGATGTGTAATGCAGGCGCTGTGGGGCGTTAGTTTCTGCTGATAATGGAAAAAAACCCCTCCTGGTGGTCTGATGCTTGGGTCTGATAAAATAGTTATAACCACCCCCAAAGCATTTATCTCAGCATGAATACCACCTTCAGCTTCTGTCTTCTATCCCGCTGCCTATTTTTACCAAACAGATGGGATTTTCATTTCTGTAAGATTTCCCTTCACTGCTGATATCAGGCATAATTTCTGGATCTAGAAAGACCATCAAACAGTGTGATCACATAATCCTCACTTCTAGTAAACATTTGATGGATGGAAGGTACTAGTTTGTACCTTTTTACTGGTCTCTTTACATTGAAAGCTTAACCAAAACTACTGTTTTAATATTAATAATTTTACCCTAAGAAGTTATATTTGTTTTTATTGATTTTTAGACAAGAAATGAAATATTGGAAGAAATAGGAAGAGTCATACAAGAGAACAAAATCTTTGAGGTACAACATCTTATTGCATATCACAATACATGCTCTTTCTGTGTTTAGATCAGCACCGTTCTAGTAGATTTTGCAAAGGTATTTACAAGGATGTCGAACAGTGAAGCAATAGAGCAAAATATAATACAGGTAAGAGTGCAGGGAGCAGGTCTGCCAGTAGTCTCAGGAATGGAAAAATAATTCAACACTGAGAAGTTCTGGGTTAGAAGTTTCACAGACCATAGTCTGCAAACCAGCGAGTATGCCTTTAAAATAAGTAACCTTGTATTATTTGGACCATAAGTCATCCAGAAAGCTACTGCAATATACAACTAATACCAGGAGGGAAGGTTCCAATTTAGGAGAGGAGAGTATAATATCTACAAGGGCAGCACTGGTACTGATCTCATGCTGATAAGATCTGATTTGACTTTTATTGCACACCAGACTGATGGACTAATATTCAGACTGTTTGCTTTTCTTTTGAACTTTTAAGGACATGCAGATAAAAATGCGTCACTTAGAAGAGCAGGTCAAGCGCCTTGAATCCATTGGGTTGTAAGTATTAGCAGTGTTCTCCCATCTGGGTTTCTTATAGTATCCAGAATATTTCCACATCAGCCATACTTGAAGCCTCTGTTGTTGATTGTAAGTTAATATGATTTATATGGCATCAAACAAGCACCTTGTATTTATGTGGAACAACTTCTTTTTCTGTCACCTATCACCTAACCACAGAAATGCAAATGAAATTTAGATTTGGAAAGTCTTATCTCACTCTTAGCAGATTCCAGGAGTAGCTTGTCTTTTCCTCAGAAAACCGAAGTGGTGGGGCATATCCTGGATAATACTTTCAATTATCTTTCTTAGTAATATAGAACCAGGTTCATGTTATTACTTTGCAGAATAAGAAGCAAAAGCAGCAGCTTGAACAGCAGCAGCATCAAAGCCCACAGCTACACTGTTATTTTCAGAGCAAGTGCTCTCTTTCCTCGGCCAGAGTTCAATGTCATGGAAAGCATGCCCCCCTCTCACCTCATTACTGGACTGTAGTTTCCTCTATATAATGAAGTTACACAGAAACTCTGAATTTCAAAACACCACATCTATGTAGAGAGATCAGCCCATGTGGGTCTGAGCACCAGACTTCTCACTCTTCCCTTCTTCAGCTGCTCCGCAATGCAGAAATCCTCTAACTTCAGTGAACATGAGGGTTTAAGTATTCCTTTCAGCAATCACTCCCGAATCAAGCACTAAATACAAAGTGCCAGCACTAAGTATGAGCCGTGTTTAAAAACTCCTCTTTCAGTCCTGTGAAGTGTTTTGGGATTCAGTTTTTGTGCTCTCTGTGTTCTGAAGGGATGAGCCATCTAATGACATTATGTATGCACTGCATGAACTGTAACAAGAGGGGCTGAAATATAATACAAAGTTTAAAATAACAGGAATTTGGGGAGAAATCTTCTGTTTACAATAATATGACTACCCCCATACCTCCGGGGCAGTGCGGATTCTCTATTTTGATTTTGTAGTGTCTCCATCAGGCAAAGCTGGAGGACATCATCAAAGAAAATACCAGACCCTTTTTCTTACTTTGATACCATGGTAGCACATTTGATGATAGAAACCCAGCAATGCTAATGTTTTCCTGCAATAAAATAATTTAAATAGCATTAGCTCTGTGCTGTTGGTATGCTTTCTTACCACTGTGTGGCTACTTCAGGACTGCCTAGTTTTGCATGTTAACCAAGACTGGATGAATTCAGTTGTCCCATGTAGTAATTCCTATGAAGGTGCACCAAGTAAAAAGGATTCCTAATCTAGGTACTTACAAACACATGAAAAGGTACAATATGCCACCAGAAGAAGTTTGAGGTTCTCTGTAAACAGTTGTATAACATACAGCAGGGAGATGTATAACACAGTAGTCCTGAAATGATCCTGAGCGCAACTAAGTAGATGAGAATCATTATTTTTCTTTCTGATTACAGAAAAGTCTCAAAGCAAAAGTCTCAACTGCTGAATCAGATACAAACCTTGGGAGCAGGAGGCAGGTAAAGGGGAAGATGAAAAAGAATACACAAGATAAAAGGCATGTGCTTTGAGGGAGGGGGTAGTTTGAGTAGCCTGGCAATAAAAGCTGACAAGAAACAAAATCCTGGTTTCAGCCTGTTAGTACAATCAAAATATATTAGTGCTTGACCTTGAAATTGAGCATGTGTCCCTCCTTGTCCTTGCTGTTGCTCCTGAAGGCTCATTCCATCCTGGGAATCCATATTGGTTCTCTGTTGCCTAGGTGGCTGCTGCAGACTGATGCTTTTTGGAAGTTGACTTGTCCCCAGATACCGTGCTCTTGAGGTCCTTGCTCATGCCTAGTCAAAGAAGAGTAGATAGACGTCCAAAATGAAACATAGCAACATGTATTTTTAGAAAGAAGAAACCAAACCCACTCAACCTAGAGAAGTGAAATTTAAGATGGGGAGAAACGGGAGGAGTAGAGAAATTAAATATTTCTTAATAATGGTGAAGGCGAACCACTTGGCTTTGCTATCAGTCTGATTTTTGCCTTTTATGGTGTTGCTGTGCCATACTTTTTAATGCAATTGTCTTTGTAATGAAAAGCAATGAGAAACTCCTCTACAACCCTGGCATCTGTTGGGTTGCAGCTCCTCCTCATGTTGTAGCTTTATTGTCTTCATTAACAAGCACTTCTTGCAATGAGTTGAGTCAGCTGCGATTTCTGTTGGTGTTTCTTTTTGCTCTACAGCCAACAGGGAGAGAAGGTGAACAACCGCCCAGGCTCTCCTGCTCAGAAGACAGTCATGGTGAAAATGGTAAAAGAGAACTGCACTGCTCCCTTTATACCTGCACTTGCAGGGCATTCTCTATCTCTCTTTGTTCCTAGCTGGAAATCTCCTAGTTTCATCATATGTGACTCATGTTTGAGGATTTCAGCCCCAGTGGTTCCTTATATCATCTCAATCCCTGTCTCAGCACACCACTTCTTGTTCAGTTTTGTTAATTTGCAAGACATTTGTAATTCTTCAACATTTGCTGCATTAGAAATAAGAAAACTTCATTTCAAAGTGATTCTTGTCTCTTCTTTCCCTTTCTAGACCCAGAAATCAATGACTGGCTACCTAAAAAAAATCTGTTTCTGCCTTGGGTAGGTAAACTGTTCTCATTGCATGTACACTTGGTTGCTTATACCTGGAGCAGCATGGAGTCAAGGTTATTCTGACTAAGGCTGGAACATCAAGGGAGAAATAGTATGAGCAGGGTGGATAAATGTGCTGCAAGTGTAGAGCTGTGTGTGTGCAAGCTTAGTGGAGGAGCAGGCTGAAGTAATTGGGGTGCAAACTCTGTTCTGGCCCCTGGGTACCTTCACTTATGAATCTGTTCATCTGCCACCTCTGGAAATGTAACATTTACACGCATGCTGGCAAAAGCCTCCTTCTTCTCTTATCACAGGGAAAGAGAGGAAGGCCTAAGGTCTGAGCACATGGTTGTCTCCTCATGAGTGTTCCGTTATCAGCCCTCTGTTAAACCACTTCTCTGCCATACTCCCCTCACCAGATGGATACTGAGGGCTGGCTGGGGAGCTGCTCCCCATGGGGGATGTTGCCCTTTCACTTGACTGGACTAAAGTAGTGTGGGCTCACTGAGCACCAGGGCAAACAATGCCATTTATCTATTTTCTTAGTCTTGGCTGAAGGTAATTTGAAGAAAAGGAGATATTTACGGATGAATTGTTCAGTCAGTCACTTTGTGGTCAGGGTACAACTGTTGCTGAAGCTCTTTATTCATTATTTCACAAAGACTGTTGGTGTTAGAGTCAACTACCACCACTCTGGCACCAGCAGGAGTGTCTCCTGAGATTTATTTGCCTTTCTGTGATAGTCTTGTAGTGCCTTCATAAAAGGAAAACAACCTTCACTTTGTTTCTGTTTGGTAGGAAGCTTTGGGATGGATCTTGCAGACAGTCGTCCAGAAAGTGGATCAATTGCTCTTTCCCCTCCTGAGAATACAGAATTTTTACTGTTGCACAACCAAACACAGTCAAACCAAACCAAACCAAACACAAGTGCTTATGACTTGTTTCATTCATGAAGCTTCATTTCCGTTTATATATTTGCATTTTAATGTCAGAAAGCTGTTCCTGCTAACACAGGGCTTTTCCTGTGGGAACAGGCTTCCAGAAGGAGCAGGTAGAAGCATTGCAGTGTTTGCCTGAATAAAACAATGGAGAAGTGATACTGAGTGAGAGCATGGCTGGGCTCACAATGAACACTACTCACTCCCTACATGACCTCAAGCAAATTTCTTCCCTCCAGGCTTCAGTTGCCCACCTGTAAGATGACAATAGTATTTATATTCTCCACTTTGCATCCTCCTCATGTGTTCATACCACAAAACCTTTGGTGGCAAAGCTGTCCTTAAGTACTAAGCACTTGCTGGTGACAAACTCTGTGGTAATATCGCCAGCAACAGGAAGGAAGGATCCTGCTTTGACCAGGGCAGTGAAATTAGAGATTAGATGCTCTGATAGTTTTTAATATTAATAGGGCTGTTTTACAGTGTCTGTATTTTAATATGTGCATTTGTCTTTCTCTCTTGTTGCAGGAACACTTTGTGGCTGTTTGCCAGGCACTCTGGCTGCTCATGTTTAACACTGGCCTTGTTTTATAAATATTTATCTGGTGGTACCTGGATGTGTTGTCTACTGAACAGAATCTCCCAAATCTACAGAGCTTGGTGGGAGCCACATTAACCCCGGAAGATTTTAAAGACTCCAGACTGGATTTCTGCAGGGCTACTGTATTGCTTCTGGGAAGATCGTGCACTTCAAAATAAAGCATTCATGAATGAATGAGTGAGAGTTGGGGTTGTTCAGCCTGGTGAAGGCTCCAGGGAGACCTCATAGCAGCCTTCCAGTACCTGAAGAACACCTACAGGAAAGCTGCAGAGGGACAATTTAAGAGGGCATGGGTTCAAACTAAAGGAAGGTAGATTTAGACTGGATATTAGGAAGATATTCTTTACTGTGCAGGTGGTAAGACACTGGAAAAGGTAACCCAGGGAGGTTGTGACTGTACCCTCCTTGGAAGTGTTCAAGGCCGGGTTGGATGGGGCTTTGAGCAACCTGGTATAGTGGGAGGTGTCCTTGCCCATGGCAGGGGGGTTGGAATTAGATGATCTTTAAGGTTCCTTCCAACCCAAACCATTCTATGATTCTAATGCCAAAAGCACGTGATAATGTCTATCTTTCCTGTGCAAACTGCTTTATCTTCTCAGAGGAAGAAACTAAACCTTATATTTCAGCAAGGAGGAGTATGCTTAAATGCATTCCATTGTTTGCTGTTGGAGATGCGTCTGAGATTGCTTCAACGTCCACATTCTGATCTACTCCCCAAATCCCTGAATGTCCTGCCAGCATCAGCAAAGACATGACTGTGGGAAATCTGTAATTAAATCTAAATAGGATCTTCTGTTGATGCAAATAGAAATGACCCCATTATCAACAGAGCAGTGATAACTGATAAGAGCTGGAGTTTTGTCCTAAGAAATGCCTCTCAGCAGACTCTGGACCAGTCATCTCTGTGGATTAGTATGTAAATTGACCACCTTGCTGCCTAATGACGTAAGTCCTGCAAACAGCCTCTCTCATACATGCAGCAATACTACTGCTCATCCACAGCAAGCCCCTCATGAAGAATATGAGGTTGCCCCCTTTCCTCATAGGGACTATTTGCAACCAAGCCCTGGTGTACCTTGGAGGAACCTGTCTTGCATAGATCATGTGTATGACAGGGTTGCAGACTTCAAATGCCCCGCATAGGCAGAGGTCAGCAATATGCCTTTTGTGTGCTTTACTGAGCAGTCAGGCCTTCCTCATCCACTGCAGCATGAAAGAGACCTTCATCAAGCTCTCACTGGTCCCACAGGACAGCCCCCTGTGGATTCTTAAGCAGACTTCAGTGCAACCTGTCTTCTGGGCTTAGCTGCCCTAAGAGCCCTCTGTGTCCGAATTTTCTACCCTCCTGAAGGGTATTGTGCACCCTCCATCCTTGAATCAGTTTTGGAAGTAGACTGTCTTTGATCCCAGTGGAAAACATGCTACCTCGCAATTTCATACCCAGGTGTTACAGGACAGGCAGATTGCTTGTCCTAGTTACAAATTTCCATGTCCAGTCTCTGAGAGGAGACCAGGATGGCCTCCATACAGAGGCTGTGTCTATTTCTGGGTTTGAAAAATTTATCTCAGTGCTTCAGCAACTATCAGCTGGTATCTGTTTCCAAGTCTTGCCGACAGCATCTTTTCCCCTGAATCTCCCAAATTCACCACCCGACTGCTGCACGAGAGCAGTGGGAAAGAGTCCTGCCTGGCTGTTGTTGCCAAGTCAGGCAGCAGTGAATTAGAGCTGTTGAAGATGAAAATAACCCAGAAAATGGTTTTAACTTCCTTCTCGTGTTATCTCCTGCTCCAGATATCTTCGCTCTTTTACACAAATTAAGAAGAGCATGAAAGCCACTCTCTAATGAGACAATATCTTGCAGGGCTGTCTTGTCATATGCCCAATTGCCTTTCATGGTAAGTACCTGATGTGAAAAATGAGCTGAAACACCGAAAGCTGGGAAAGCAAACACACATAAAATGTTTAAGATGGAGCGTAAGTGTGCTGAAAGCAAAGCACGATAACAAAATATCTTGTTCCTGTGTAGAAATTAGAGCTTTCAAATTAGAAAAACAAAATTCACTAAAGCTGTGAAGAAGGGATACAATTGTAGGAAGGCCATCTTACCAGACAGAACATTTGTAGGAACTCGTAAAAACCTTGGCATATTACAAACTACTGTGAAAACCTGTGAAAGTATCATTTAACTGATGTGAGATGTTGCATGGTGCATCTCCTGCTGCTACCTGCTGTCCTGCAGCAAGCTCAGGGCACACTTCTAACACTGATGCTCCGTGTTTGAGCCCCCACACCGCATGCGAGGCTGGGCTTATGTAGCCTGGGGGGAAATTCAGAGGTGTGCTCTGAGATGAACATCTGTGTTTATTGCTCTGTCTCCATTTAAAAAAATTGTTCTGAGCTACCTCCATTATTCCCTATAATTGCCGTAACCCACAGGTTGTGATCCTTGTGACAGAAGTCCTTAGCAGAAGAAAGTGTAGTGGGGAACGATTTTAGTACCATTGTTTGGCTCTGTGAGTGCAAATCTTTGTGAGCAATTTGACCGTAGAGTTTAAAACACAAGATAATGCAGTGCGACACTTGCTGGTGGCATGAAAGGAAAGAAAGCCAAATGAACAGCCCAGTTTGCAGCTGTGCCCGGTGGAGTGGGTGGGAGTTGCTGTAGGAAGGGCATGTGTGGGAAACAGTGGAGGTTTAGGAGAGATCAGCTCCTTTTTGCTGCTAAAAGCCAAGTTCTCCTGTCTTGTCAGTTGGCAGTTCTTCCTACTCCCCCTGGGCAGGAGGAAGGGCACTTTCTGTTCAGTCCCTGTGGTGCTGTGCTGTATGGGACTCAGGAGTCTCATGGGGAACTGTGGTGGAAGTGATAGTAAAGATGCTGCTGGGAACAACCTTTAAAACCAAAGACATTCCTATTCTTCACCCCACAAAGGACTGAGTCATGTGGATGCAAAAAGTTTAGGTGGATTCCCATCTGAAAGCCTGAACAAGTAGTTGGAAGATAAATGTCTTGAAGGTGACTAAATAGGCAAACTGCAACAGGCTCAGGAAATCCTCTGAGCTGAAAATAGCTGGAGGTGGGGACAGTACTCAGGGGAAGTGCCATATATCTTTGTTCTATTCTTACTTTTCCCTGGATGTCTGCTTATGGACACCATTTTTATACATTCTGCATATTAGACATATTTATTAGTCTGGTCCTAACAAAACAAAATAAATTTTCCCCTGACCCTCTAAAAAATCAGATCCCAGAGAAAAAATAAATGGGGGGTG
>VZRW01012019.1:165673-195381 GCA_013398125.1 Aegotheles bennettii
GATGGGGAGCAAGAGGAAAAATGGGTCAAGTGAAATCCAAAAAGGAAGTGGGTTGGGCCAGCCTAGCCCCAGGGCCCTGAAAAGGGAGAATAGGGTCTGACTATAGCTTTATGTAGGGAGTACAACCATGAGGGATGGGATCCCCAATGGGAGCATACAGGCATCCTCCTGGAAGAAGAAATAAATCCTCAGAGCCAGCAAAAATGGAGGAAAAGGACAGGGCAGGGCCAGAAGCAGATGCATTGCAGCAGCAGTAGGATCTCAGCATCCCAACCTTACTGGGAAGTGCTGCGGAGACAAGGTTATATGTTGGCCCCAAGAGCACTGTGGGAAGCCCTTTGTCCACCTCTATCGGTGGTGCACACACACTGCCAGGGGTACATGTGTGAGCAGTGGTAGTCTTGCTGCAACTCCTTTTGCTAGCTCTTGGAGCATTAGTGGTGACAAACAAGTCAAAGTGGCCCTCAGGACAGCACATTAGTCAGCAAATGAGCCTGCTGACAGGTAATCCAGTGGTAATGCAGCATTTTCATTTATTCTGGTGTGTCTAAGCAGATACACTGATGGCTTCCAGTTTAGATACTCGTGTACATTGTCTGTAACAGTACTTGCATGCCAGTCTTTTCTGGAAGAATAAGCAGCAGTGATTTATCAGGTCTTGTACAAATGCAGACGTTGTGCTGACAGGCAGAGATACTCAGCTATTGTCAGAGAGAAGACAAGAAGGACAAGTCCAGAGAGGAACACGAAGCATGCTCCTCCGTGATTTCAGTGGGCTACAGGTCCACGCATTTGCTTGCGTTATCTGAATTACTGGGGAGAGGCTTGAGGCTACAGGAGTTAACGCCAATGATTTCCATATCAAAGAGCTTTCTGAATAAGTACCAGAACAGCCGTCTCCTGTTCTGAGTGTTTTGGGTGCTTTTTTTTTTTCTTCTTCCAGACATCACCAAGAGTAACAGATTAATCTTCTTAAAGAAGCCTTGATAATTTGTTAAGCAGAAATCTGGCTTTGGGGATGAGATTCATAACTTATATCTATAGGTGGCCAACACTGAACAAGCAAGAAATGTCTAGATTCAGAAAAAGGAGAAGATGAAATAATTTCTGTCATTTTCAGGGAAAAATTGCCTAATGTCTTCCAGAATATATTATACATTCAGTGTGCATTAATGTAATTGGTTAAAACTCAGAGGACTATACTTTAAAGTCTGAGCCACACCATCTAATTCTCTCCCTGCTCAGTGCCCTAAGCATATGGCCAGAAAGAGCGTATTTCTTTTTCCTTTCTCTTTGGTCTCCTTTTTTATTCTGCCTAGCCTCATTACCCTAGATTTCCTTACACTGAATATATGTGCCTAAGCCATTTATTTGTGTTCTCCCTTAATCTAGCTGTGGGATTCTGAACATGATTTAGGCTGGACTGGCAACTCCACATTTTGTCTTGTCAGAAAAATTACTCATCGTAATGCATATTCATTCTCCTAAATCATGATATATAGGGAATTGAATTGGTCCTAAGGATGTTCTTTGTGGCACTTTAATGACTGTTTCCTGTCACCAAAGGCCATTTTCATGTCAATTCACTCTTCTGTTTCCAAACTCCCATGTACAGAGAAATTGCAGTGATAAAGTAAAGCTGTTACCTGCTTGTAGAAATGGCTTTGAGCAGCCCTTGTATGCTCTATGTGTTTTTAAACTACATGGTTCTTCACTTAAGTGAAACTCCTTCAATAAGACCTTTTTCATGCTGAATAATTTGAAAAGCACTCTGAAGAGCAATTTTTTTGCTAGGACCCCATTAGTTTTGTTGCTCTTCAGGTGTGAATCCCTAGTGGGCATATCTCTTCCTTACCATATTTATTAACTTTAGCAAGAAGAACGTATTGCTCACCCATTCCCGCCTCTAGGCAGTCTGACTGCAGTTTTTATGACTGAGAAGAACTTCTCAAGCTACAAAGTAACAAAACTTAATGAAAGTCCAGCTGTCTGATTCTTGTGGTGGTTGTAGTGAAGAAAATACGTGTACTTCCATTAAATCTCTTCCCTGAACTTGCTACTTCCTGCAAAGACCTTACCATAGCAGCCGTTTTGGTTAATGCTTCCTCCTCCCTTGAGCCACGCAGAACTTGCATGTAGGTTTGTATCCAAATCTTGAGGCATCACAGCCACAAGGTATTTTTGCGATGCAAGTCTGCTGGACACAGCTCATGGCTGTTTATACAGAAACTGCAGACTTAGTGCTCACAGAGGCACATCTAAACAGGGCTACTCACACGTTACTGTGTTCCTGTGGAAAGCAGTTCGGTTGCAAGGAGACAGACAGGTCCAGCATAACCATCTCTCCAGCAGAAACTGAATATCCTCAGTTCTCTTTCCATATATGATCCCTGCCTAAGGGGAAAAAAAAATAGGGCCTTCCACAGTGAAGCTTCATTACAGTGAAGCGTCCAAAATATGGGATGGCATTTAGATCATTGTTTTTGCTTCAAGGGAGTTGCTGTGGTGGTATTTCAGTTTTACTGTTAACCAATACAGCTCAGCAAAAAGCATCAACAGTGTGGGAAGAAACAGATGTGCTGGTGTCCTTAACAGGACTTTCTTGATAAAGGTATGTTTAACCTTAATTGACCTATCCAGATGCAGCAAGGTTTCATAAAATAACAAATGCATCAACATATGGTACAGACTTGATGTTTTCATTTGAGTTTCACTGATGACAAAATCCTACACTAGAGATTTGGAAGAGAAATAAAACACCCCAGTTTGGAAAGAAAACACAATACAACTGCTCAGTAGGAAAACTACAGAGACAGCCTTCTGTTTTCAGGGATAAGAACAATTTTGCTGCCTTTCACCAGCAGAGTAGGGAAAGCTGAACACTGCTGGGAAGCCATTGACATTACTGCCTAATATCTGTGGAGCATTTTGCACACAGTAGGGAACAATATGACCAAAGCTGATGTCCAACATAACAGTCAGGAGTATTTCATCTCCCTGGTATGAGAAATGCTGTGTTAAACACAACTATTACAAATGGCTATTTGAAGGAAAGATGGTCTTCAGGGTTAAGGCTTTGACTTGACACCTGGGATACACCGAGTCTTTCCTAGCTCTGCCCAGTGCCATGGGCAAATCATTTAGTACCTGTCAGCCTTAGTTTCATATCTATATAATTCAGACACTAATAATTTATTCTGCTCTGTCTTCTGATGTGAGCAGGACTTTCAAAGTCTAAAATACTCAGGTCAGCAAATGAATCAGCGTGTGTCTGAGGAGTGCCCAGTGTGACTGCACCCCAGCAGCAAGATATCTGTCCCTAATGAACAGAAGGGAAGAAAACCTCTTCAAAATGAGTGATCAGTAGCTTCTTGAAAGAGCTGTGGCTCCAACACTGTTTTTCATGCAAGAGCTTTTCCCTCTGAAGGCAGAGCAGTGCAAACCATCACAGCAGTGATGCTCTGCCTGGGGATGCTAAACTGGATCTCCCTCCGCTTGCAGGAAAGGAGACAGGGAGGACCAGTGCTAAGTCTCAAAATTTTCTTTTCCCAAACAATTGTGGAAGCACAGAAGAAAATGCCATTTTCATTTGCATGTAAATTCTCTGCAAAAGAAAACAGAACCCTTTCTGACCTGTTGCAATGCAGCTCTGTAGACAGAGTATCAAACCCTGGGGTGACAAAAACACAGGCAATAGGTCACTTCACTCCACTTGTCACCCAGAGATGGCAAAATGCTTGCTGGGGGCTATCTTTTCCCCCTGAGCATCCCAGCGAGCAGCTGAGGTTCAGACAAAAGATCAAGGCCATGAAAATCACAGCAGATGCAAAATGCCTTCACTTCAGTCAATTTTGTAAATTGCTTCTTTTTTGGTGGCCCTGAAAAATATCTTTCTTTTTTATGTTGAAAAATTATTAACTGAGTTGTGAGTTGCCATGGATGCGGCATTCGGTTTATTGCAGACTTTGTCTCTTACTGTGCAGGACCTCGTTCTCAGCACTCTCCTGGGCTTATAAATATTGAATAAATTGGCCCACTTTTCTCAGAAGTCAGAGACAAAATTACCACTAATTTAAAGGTGTGGGCTCGGGCCTATTAAATTGTGTTATATTTTTTATATCATTGATCACCTGTCTTTTGGCAGTCTCCTGATTTTGCCTAGCAAGTCAGCCTTCCACCTGGGTGTAAATAAATCTTCAAAACAACAAAGGAAAAAAATCCCTTTCCCTCTATAAGCCAACATGGGAGACTCTTTGTCCCTGGGAATGATTTTGGCTGGGACTCCATGGCAAGTGTTCTCATGAGTACACAGAAAACTGTAGAGAAACTGCCTCTGCATTGCAGCAAGGTATTTGAAGAAATAAAGTGATCTGCATATAGTATTTTGTTTAGCTGCAGTAGTTTTCCAGCCGGCCACAGTGTCAGGGACTGAGTGGATGGTGCTGACAGATAAACATCTGAGAATTGCTTGGACTGACTAGAGCTGCAATTACTGTAAGGAAACGAAATTTGTCTCTGGCCCTCTCTGAAGTTATTTGCAAAGAAATGGGTAGGGATAGGGTCTAAATCTTCAAAGCCAGCTGGCAATATTGCTAAAAAAATTTATGGAAATTGCCTTATACTCAGTTGTTCATTCTTCTTGTGCTCTAAACCATTATCTGTCTTTTCACAGGAAGGAGCTCTGCAGATGCACAGACGTCTGTATAGTTTTTCTCTACAGTTGAATCTTAAGCATTTCTTCAGTGATTATACAGAAAAAAAAAAGGCTATCAACATTTCAGGGCCACTCTTGAATTTGAAATTGAATTTCCTGGGCTCTAATACAAACCATTAGACTTTAATCTTCCTATTTATCCACCTATGCAATTCCAAGCCACTCATGGACATCTTGGACTGCTGTGGAGCATGACATCTCACCAGAGCAGGACTTACTTCGTGAGATGCTCTACACATAGAGCCTAAGGCAGTTTTCATGTAGGCTTGCTTCTATGCATTTAATAAGGCATCTTGTGATACTTGTGGTGGTAAAAACCTCCCGACAGACTTCCCCATTTTCTCAAAAACTTTGAAGTTGTCTACAGTCAGTGACCCCCATCCTGCTCAAGTGACTTCTGCATGCAAAAAGAGCTGTCTGAAGTAGAGAACAAGGTTGTTTTAAATAGTGGTATACTTCATTATTATTATTATTTATTCAATGCTGACATCTTATTTCGCTTATTTTAAACAAGCAAAGAGTCAAAAATATGGAATTTCAATTCTCCTCCCTTAGGACTTGTTACACCCACTCCACCAACCCTGATGTCAGCAGTCCTGATTTCAGGGCAGCGTAACTAAAGAAAGAATTAGATCCACAGTCACCTTCCCAGTGTGGAGAAAGCAAAGAGGTTCCTTACTGGGCTGGTCAGAAGGAGACACGTTTTAGTTTGTCGAGTTGATTAAACTGGTTCCCCTTTCCTCCCCACTCCCTGCACCCATTTTACACTCCCAGCCCAGAGGGTGCCTGTGTGTGTCCAGGCTCAGCCCCAGACGCCTCCGGGAAAAAGAGAGAGCCAGGGAGGTGGCAAAAGTTGGGGTGCTCCTCTGTAGCTTGAGAGGATTTGGGACTACAGCACTGGGAAGAACTGATACATCCTCAGGCATTTTTCCATGATTACCTGCAAGAGATAACAGCCTGATAACTGCTGTAAGGATACACCGTGTGCAGGGCCACCATACAATTCACAGGGGACCCACAGAGGGTAAGGTGTAGGTTTGTTCTTCCTCTGCAGCCACCCAGGTTGTGACCTCACATCTTAATTGTTCTCCTCTAAAATCATCTCCATCCTGACACTGGGATCTCTGTGTCTCCTTTAAGTGTGAGTGCCGAGAAGTACCTATGCCCTGTCCCATGCTGTCCCCTAAAGAGTGTCTCTGTCCCAGCAGGATGCCTTTTGAAGGACTTGGGATAGCAGCACTGGACTCCCAGCTTCACATGGTCAGGGTTTTAACCCTTCAGATTTTACTATTTCATTTTTTTTTCAGACATGATGTACTTGCAAAGGCATGTTTTCAACTGAAAACCTCTGAGACAGAGCTAAAAAGACAGAGAGAAGTGCTCAGGACTGCTCCTCGCTTCTTGGCCTGCTCAGGTCTTGACTTTTGGTCCTGTGCTGACAGAAATTTTTCAACAGTTGTGGAAAATCAGGGAAGGGAGAAAGTTAATTCTGGAAGAGAACTGCAGCAGCACACAAAGGACATCCTGAGGATTACTGGACCATACTGGGCTCAAGGTGATTGGAAATACTGTAGCTAAGGGCAAATGCCACTTGACAAAAAATGGTGTGGGTTTGACTTCAAATAAGATTTCATAAATCCAGGCTTTGAGAATCAAGTGAGGACTGGGAGAATGAATCATCCCAAGCAATTTCAGGGTAGTTTACATAGTCTGACACTTTATGTCAAGCCACCGAGGCCTTCTATTTTTAGTAGAACTAGAGATGGGTCCAGAATGTAAGGATTAGGTGTAATACTTCCCAGCATTTGCAGATCTTCGGATAGAGGATTTTGGCTCAACTGTCAGCCAAGATTAGGTGCATCTGCAGAGTTTGGAAGCAGAAATATATCCTTTTTTTCTCAAGGTTCAGGTTGCATTGTGTTTCAGGGCCTTGGATCAGGAATGTTGTGACAAATCAAAACCAGAAGTATCTGAATTGTGGGAACAATGAAGGAAACAAAGATTTCAACCTGATGATAGGTTTTCTGTTAGTCAGTAGAACATATGACGATTGAAGCTACCATATGAAGGCCAGGGTAAAGAAGCAGCACACTGTTGTTCTTATTTCATAATTAGGCTCTAAAATAACTACACTGAATTAAACTGTAAGTTTGGAAGTATGGAAGAACTTTAATAAGTAACACTAATTTGTTAAAATACAATTTTATTTTATTTCTGTAAATGTTCAATTGCTCAAATCCTCATAATTTTTCATACATTTGCTTGTATTTGGAGGGAGATTTCAATACTGCAAGCAGTATTGATTCTTCCATCAATAAGATCTTGGTTTGTCATGTATGGTTGATAGCTTATGGCTGTTTTCTCTGCTATGACTCTGAAGTGAAAATAACTGACCTGTATAAATGAGATATCCATATGTGAAGACTGGTTGTGAGAGAAACACATTTTGTTTGCTTTCCCACAAAGACTGTACATATGCTTGTTTTCCCATGTTTTTGGGGTGTTTTTTATTGCCGTGATAAATGGTTTTGGGCCCCTCACTTCAAAAAAGACATTGAGGGATGGAGTGTGTTCAGAGAAGGGCAACAAAGATGGTGAAGGGTCTGGAAAACATGTCTTATGGGGAATGACTGAGGGAGCTGGGGTTGTTCAGTCTGGAGAAGAGGAGGCTTAGGGGGGGCCTCATTGCTCTCTAGAACTCCCTGAAAGGAGGTTGTAGTGAGGCGGGGGTCGGTTTCTTCTGCCATGCCCATAGTGAAAGGACGAGAGGAAACAGCTTTAAATTGCAGCAGGGGAGATTCAGATTGGACATTAGGAAAAATTTCTTCACTGTAAGGGTGATTGAGTATTGGAATAGGTTGCCCAGGGAGGTGGTGGAGTCACTGTACCTGGAGGTGTTCAAGATGTGTCTGGATGTGGCGCTGGGTGATATGATTTAGTGGTGATGTAAGTAGGCGGTTGGATTGGATGATCTCTTCAGGGTCTCTTTCAACCTCAATGATTCTATGGTTCTATGATTCTATGTCCCTGACACTAAGGCACAAACACCATCCCCACCAAGGTAGTCACCTTTCCCAACTTCTCCCAAGCAGCCAAATTAATGTTAGCAATGGAAAACCAGGCTGCTCTTGCAACCACTGCAGGGACAACAATACAAGTAAAGGGCAGCAGCTACTTCTGGAGTCCCTGAACCTGAATGTTTGGCTTTTCTCCATGTACTACACTAGCAAAGATGACATTATGGGGTAAAACAATCTTATGGCATTTTTTGACAGAGCAGTCAAAGAAATGACTGCTTCCTGCGAGGCTTTCATTCAGATGATTTTATAGCCAATTCAAGTAAAGCCAAAGCTACCTGAACCTTGACTTGATTAAATGATTTCACTTCACTGAAACTATACTCTTAACAAACACATGTCAGAGTTGCTTGTGTTCATGCCCACAGAGTGAAGAATAAGTTCAAATTTATGGAAGTTAATGAATTTCCAGTTAAACAAAAGGAGAGGGAAAAAATAGAGAAAAATAAAAGGGGGTAAAAAACTGCTTTAAATTCCAATTCCTAGTTTTGTCTGGGAGTCACAGGATCTTGTACATTCATATGTCTAAGACATGTAGAGATTTAGTTTCTGTAGTATTTTGGCTGTGAGTTATGAGAGATTTGAATGAGAATTTGCCAGTTAACAACTGATGGACATGAGTGTTTTTCCAGTACACGGAGGAAAGGTAGATGTAAGAGATATCTTCAGTGCTTTGTTCGTCCCTTCTTAGGCAGTTGAGTTGTCCACAGAACAGGCAGTATTGGATTCATGCTGGCTGCTGTACAACACGGAAAAACTTCAGCTGTTTTTAAACAATTTATTAAATAAGCTACTTCCAGGGCAGATCTTTATCAGGGCAAACTCCAGGAGTTTGCCAGGAGGTCATCACAAGAAGCTTGAAGAGATTCCCCAAGTGATTCCTGTGCATATGAAGGGACAAAGGGTGCTGCATTTTGCACCTCAGAACATGAGGGACTAGGGTAAAACACAGGAACATGTGGATATTACCATTTCCCCTCCGGCAGAAACAGCACAAAGCCTTCAGATGGTATCATTTGTGCTTATGTCTTCAACAAAAGATTTCCCAAGGACATTTAGCTTCCCAAGGGGAAGATCTTCAGGACCATGCAGGTGGCATTCAGTTTACCTTCCCCTGGCACACGTACTGTGGTGATCTATGGCTTATCTCCCAGCACAATACAGAAATATCAAGATCATAGAACCACAGAGTGGCTGAGCTTTGAGGGGACCTCTAAAGATCATCTGATCCAACATTCCTGCTCAACCAGGGCCACCTAAAGCCAGTTGCCCAGGACCACATCCAGATGGCTTTTCAACATCTCCAAGGATGGAGACTTCACAACCTCTCTGGGCAACCTATGCCAGTGCTTGGTCACCTCACAATAGAAAGTGTTTCCTGATGTTCAGACAAGGCTTCCTGTGTTTCAGCGTGTGTCCAGTGCCTCTTGGCCTGTCTCTGGGCACCCCTGAAAAGAACCTGGCTCCATCTTCTTTGCACCTGATGGCCTTCATGTATTTATGTACATTGATAAGATCTCCTCTCAGCCTTCTCTTCTCCAGGCTGAACAGTCCCAGCTCCCTTAGACTTTCCTCATATGTGAGATGCTCCAGTCCCTTAATTGTCTTCATGGCCCTTCATTGGACTCTTCAGTATGTCCACATCTCTCTTGCACTGAGGAGCCCCTGTTTGGACACAGCACTCTAGATGTGGCCTCACCAGTGCTGAGTAGAGGGGAAGGATCACGTCCTTCCACCTGCTGGCAGTGCTTTATCTAATGCAGCCCAGGATACTCTTTGTCTTCTTTGCTGCAAGGGCACATTGCCAGCTCATGTTCAACTTGGTGTCCACTGGAACCCTCACGTCCTCTTTTGTCAAGCTGCTTTCCAGCTGGGTGGCCCCCAGGATTCTTGAGAAGTCATAGGCAGAAGGAATTGCTTCCCTCTCTGACCCCAAGCACAGGTTCTCTCTTGCCATAGACTACAGTATCCAGTAACTCCTCTATCCACATCCAGCACCTCCTCCCCTGACCTGCCACACTGTGCAACTGCTAACTCACCTCCGATGTCTCACCTGGAGCAAACCAATTAGTCTCATCCAAAATTGAACGAGCTGTTCTGGGAATACATCTCCCTGGGGATCTCTCCTTCATGACAACTTGGAAGTATCTGTACTAGATTTGTTCTTCTGCATTTTACCCTCCCCCAGGGCTACCCCAGCAAAATTTTCACGGGTAAGTAGAAGCTAACCTGCATTTTATACCATAAAAATATCCCTTATATACTTATGGACACTTAAACTGGAGGAAAACTCTAGTTCCAAAATAATAATTGTGCCTCAGAGCCACAGGGATATCATATGAGGCCCAGAGGAGTTGATGAAACAATTGTACTTAGCAAGGTAGCTTAAACAGTAGGAGAACACATAGTCTTTTGTTATAATAACAGTTATTACTGTAATTATTACTAGTTATTCTCCAACCGAGCAAAGAATTGAACTGATTTCTGTCCTTCAGTATTTATTATGAGAGATTTAGCACATTTGACAGCAAGGATTTATTCTCTTGCTGTATATGCCAGCCAAAACATATTGAGGATGCTGCTATTTAAATCCCAGTGTGTAAAACAACTATCATATGTCTAAATTAAAAGTATAGGTATATCATGTAGTAAATATTTGCAATCAGTAGATCTGAATTCTTGAAACTGAATCTGCTGCCTTCCTTTGCTGCCCAAACTTGACTTGTTTGAGCAGCAAGGTATCTTGTACAAGTATATGGTTTGGCCAATAAAAGGCAGCAGGACATATTCTTTGTCACTAAATATAGGAAAACCCATGCACTAGCAATCCTGTGGCTGAGGCTTGGCATGCTGAAGTAAGTCAGGATAATTCAAGGTTATAGTTCCCTCAGCAACTATATTTCAGTCACAGTGCATGTACATAATAAGACACAAAAGTTAGCATTGCATACTGTGCTACAAAATGTTACACATGCCCGAGGGGCTTTGACTTATGATTTTTGCAGGAGTTAATTCAGTGCTGTTAGTGGAGTGATTCCTTTAAAGATGCAGCCAAGGTAACATTTTACGTTTAATTTCCCCATTGCCATTTTCTTTGGCCTTGTCAGCTGTAAGAAAAAATCAATGGTGCATAAAACTCTGCTCATGTAACTAGGTAGTAACGGTGGAAGATGCACAGTAGGGAGGGCACAGACGTGACTGCACCTTCTTTAAACTTCTTGCACCTTGATGATGTGCTGTCTTAAGGATCGCTGTTTCCTTTCCAGATACTTAACCTCAACCAATGGAAAGGCACCAGTAGAGAATTATGGCTCAAAATAAAGGCAAGATAGTTGTTTGTCAAGCCTAATAATAATTTTTTTTCTGTTGCTGTCTGATTAGGTCCCTCTTCAGTTTTCATCTGGAACTCCTCACTCTCTAGCAAGATATTGTCCGGAAATACTCTCCAGGTACCGTAATTCCCAATATGGCTTAACAAAGTGTTCCCTCTAGGGGTTCCTCCTGGAAAAATACTTAACAATAAACCCAGGGGGAAGTATTTCCCTAACACTAAAGTAGCAAGTGTTATTTCTCACATTCAGTATGCCATAGACTGGTTTCTCACCAAGTGGTAGAACTCTTCTTCTTGCTCTCTCACAGAATCACAGAATCATAGAATGGTCGGGGTTGGAAGGGACCTCTGGAGATCATCTAGCCCACCCACCCACTCAAGCAGGTTCACCCAGAGCAGGTGGGATCACATCCAGTTGGGTTTTGAATGTCTCCAGAGAAGGAGACTCCACAACCTCTCTGGGCAGCCTGTTCCAGTGCTCTGGCACCCTCAAGGTAAAGAAGTTTTTCTCATGTTTAGATGGAACTTCCTGTGTTCCAGTTTATGTCCATTGCCCCTAGTCCTGTCAATGAGCACCACAGAGAAGAGTCTGGTCCCACCCTCTTGACACCCTCCATCCTTTACTCTTGAATGTAAATTTGATAGTAAGTAGAATCGGAAAAGTCAAATGAATGTTTTTTGTAAAAATGTGTAGTAATAGCCTGAGAAATCCTACTTAATTTAGCCCTTCCAATTAGCTATTTTATACACGGCAGATGTATCCAGAGTAGTGACCCAGACATGAGTGCGTTTCTCAAAAAAGCAACCAGATCCATGCAGTTTCGTTAGCAGAGACACAACAGATGTACTGTGAAATTTAGATGCTGAAAAGCAACTGGGATTTGCTGGTAAAGCTCATGTTTCCAACTGATAGGAGAGGATAGCAAAACTCCTATCACTCCTGTACAATCCTTCATCTGTTGCTAACCGTAACGGATGGTGTTTTACATATTGCATTTCATCTGCTGAGCCAAACAGCAGTGGGTATGAGTTACTCGCAGTAGCCTCAACTCTATGCATGCAGTAACTGAAATGCAGAGGTTTTGTAAAACTGAAGATGGAAGATGGATTTTGTGGGCTTCACCAAGGACAAAATATGATGCCCTAGTTAAACAGCTGCAGCTATATTTTCACATGTGATTGTAAAGAGGCCTGTTGGGGTTTTTTTGTTTCCAAAAAGGAGCAGGTTCACACAGACCTACTGGGAGCTGCAAGCACTTGATGTCTTTGGAAAGTAGGTCATGACTGTGTTTATGCCTAATTTGAGATAGCCAAAACTTCAGTGCTGCCCTGATTGCCACAGAAAATAATACACAGCACAAGAGCAAGATATCTGAGAACACAGATTGGGTATCCAACCTTCCAGGCCTGGTCACATCATTCTTTCTGCTGGATATTGATGGCAACAAAGCCTGAACTGCCCCTGTTTTATTTTTCTGTTAATCAATTTATGTATTCTCCGTACAGAAGTGCCTAAGTATTGCTGCATCTATATTAGGAGATAATATTTATTGTATTTATCCTCTGGACACTATCACAGCCACAGAAAAGGGGAACATTATTTTTTGTAATGAGGATTTTATTATTTCTTTGTCCTCCCCTGTGCCTGTCCTAGCAAATCATACCCTTGTTATCTGAGGTGGCAGACCTTAGCTGGTGTAGCAATTGTTCTGCAGGTCCACACTCACCTCTCCTTCTCAGGAGCATTGTTACTCTGCATCCTTCATTTGTCAGACACCAGTTGCTCACAGCTTGGGGAGTTTCTGTTCCACAGCAGCCCTGAGACAGAGATTTATGAGAAAGACAGAAAGTCCAGAGCATGCAACCCATGTGGTGGTACAGCATTTCTAGACCAGAGCCTCAAAATAAGCAGGGGAGGAGGGTAAACAAGACTGGGACTACTTAGCTGTATGGACATGCCCACTTGTGTGTGAGATGAAGAAATGCTGCCGAACCCTCCTTAACTGTCCACTTGCTGAATGTCTGGGCTGAAGCCAGACAACAAGGTGGGCTTCTTGCAGCTCTGATGGCATTTCATCCACCCCAGATCAGCAGGAGGACTTGTGACATGCTGGCTCGGCTACTTCAGCTTCATCCCATGTTATAGAATGTGTACATTGAACAATATGACAAAATAAGAGCTTTTCTCAAGACAACGGAGATACTTTCTGTGCTGTGAGGAAAGCATAATTGGCAGTGTGAGGAAGAAGCTGCCCACTGTGCTCAGTGGAAGCCAAGGTGAGACATTTAATAGTCTAGGGTGTTAAGAGGCTGCAAATCATCTGCACCCATACAGATGAGCTGTGCAAACCAGCATTGCTAATGCTACCAGTGACAGGTGCATGAACCCAATCAGAGTATTTGTGCACTTCATTTCCTCATGAGCAATGATGGAAGAAAGGCTGGGAGCCAGCAGACCAAAGAGTTCCCTTTTGCCATTAGTGCCTAATGCTGCACAGTCTGCTTGTGATTGCTTTAAGCTCGTGAAATGTCTGTACTGAAAGGTAGAACTCTGTGTATTTGTACAGTTTTGAGTTGGGAAATCATTTAAGAGCAAATAAATCCAATGCACAGTGGTATTTCATACAGTGGTGTTTTTCCATAGTTAATTACATTTTGCTCAGTGAAGTTGGAGCTGGGAAACAAATGCTTAGCACTGACTTAATTTATCACTGAATATGGTGCCAAAAGCTAAGAGTAGCCAACCAACACAAGTTAAAAATACAATGACATGCAAAATGATACCTATCCCATGCAAGTTACTTGGTGGGAAATGTTTCCTCTAAGTCCTTGCTGACATGTAAAACTAGCAGATGAGCAGAAGGTCGTGCCAAATGAAGGACGGGAGATCTCTCCACAGGAGAGATCCATAGCCAGAGAAAAGGACAATCTTAAGGGAGTTTCTTCCAGTTGTCAGGCCACAACTGCAGAAAGCAGGAAGGTGCTTGTTAGCAAATCCCAGCACAACATCAAATGCTCACCTTCATAGGTTACGTTGCCCTCTTGCCCATCCATCCATCACGATCTCCAGGCACCTTCCACATAAAACTGATATTTTGTCACTGGTCTCCAAGTCTGAGATTTACCCCTCCATGACTGCCCACTGGTGGCAATGACCTAAATGGTGAACAGGAGGGACAGACAGGTGTATTGCAGAAGCAGGTGATTTTACATCCTGGGGTGCATTAGAAGGGGGGTGGTTAGTAGGTCGAGAGAGGTTCTCCTCCCCCTCTATTCTGCACTAGTGAGGCCACACCTGGAGTCCTGTGTCCAGTTCTGGGCCCCACAGTTCAAGAAGGACAGGGAACTGCTTGAGAGAGTCCAGCGCAGAGCCACTAAGATGATTAAGGGAGTGGAACATCTCCCTTATGAGGAAAGGCTGAGGGAGCTGGGTCTCTTTAGCTTGGAGAAAAGGAGACTGAGGGGTGACCTCATCCATGTTTACAAATATGTAAAGGGTCAAGGTCAGGGCGATGGAGCCAAGCTTTTTACAGTGACGTCCAATGACAGGACAAGGGGCAATGGATGCAAACTGGAGCATAGGAGGTTCCATGTAAATATCAGGAAAAACTTTTTCACTGTGAGAGTGACGGAGCACTGGAACAGGCTGCCCAGAGAGGTTGTGGAGTCTCCTTCCCTGGAGACATTCAAAACCCGCCTGCATGCGTTCCTGTGTGATGTACTCTAGGTGACCCTGCTCTGGCAGGGGGGTTGGACTAGATGATCCTTCGAGGTCCCTTCCAACCCTAGAGTTCTGTGATTCTGTGATTCTGTGATACAGGTGCAAAGGAGACATTGTGCTTTCACCCTGTATTTCAGAAGCATTTTGGAAAGGTATGTTGAAGTGGGACTGGAAACACTGTGAGTATCTTCATATTGTATCCAGCTGCTTCTCCAGAGCCTGCTCCAGGCAGACTGCCAGCAGTCCTGAAGGGAATTAGGTAAAAGACAGTTGGGTCATCTCTATTCTGCAGTGTGGTTGATAGAGCTGTGTATATAAACCTTGAAGTCAGAGACGCCGTTTCTGTCAGCTTTTCTATGACACATAAGAGGAAAGGAACTCAAGGACATAGGGGACAACACCATTGAAAGTAACAAAATAATTGAGCTAGAAGAAAACAGAGTGCTGTTTGCTGTCTTTCCTCATTGAAATGCAAAGCAATGTCTTCGTGCATTCTGCAAACATGATATTTTCTTCTTTTCTGCCTGAACCTTGAACAGATATAAAACTTGGGTATATCAGGTTCCAGAGGAGATACAGTCTAAAGTATTTTTCCAAGAAACATTAAAAAAATATATCTTCACTATGTGTCCTTCATGATGCATATATACATAGTGGGAGCTAGGATATAAAAAGGAGAGGAATTTAGCTCAAGCATTTATCCTGCCCATTTTGGAAAACACCATGGCTTAAAAATTGCCTGAGTATTCTGCAGAAGAGCTCTAACAGGGTTCTCCACCATATTTATTCACCACCTAAACGACCAGTAAACATGCAATAGCGGAGTCTGCAGTGACTCTTCCTGCTACTGTTTCTCTTTCCTGGAAAGCTTGTTGGTCTTCAGTTAAGAAATATTTCAGCAGAAATCGTTCCTCCAGATATACTGCTCACTCTTGCTGTTCTGCCTTTAGTAAATCTAAACCTGTAGTTTGCAGTGGGCTGTGTGAAACTGGGACGGACAGAAAGTGCTATTCAGCCACTGCGCTGGGAGACTCCTTGGAGTCACTAACCATCTCTTACTCCAGCTGTACAAGGTCCCAGGGGAGGCCACCGAGCCTTCTGTTTCCCAGGTCAAGCCACTTCAGGCTGGAGTGCACCATATCACAAAATTTTGTGTGGATTCTCCATATCTGGCTTTAAAATCCAGATGGAGCTCTGAAGTACACCCCTATCACCAACGGCTTCGTACAACACTTATTTTGTTCTGCTGAACTAACTGTGCACCAGGTAAGCAAGAGTGTCTTAATTTCCTTAGTTCTACAGCTGGCCTCACCCTCTGCTTTGGGTCCTATGCTGGTAAGCTATGATTAACTTGATCATATTTTCCTCCCAGTTTATACCAGTTTAAATGGGATTGGCCTCTGTAAACTCTGAGAGCCATGGACGTTCCCACTGATTTTACTAACACAGGTGAGAGACTGAGCCCACTTTTGAAAATGAAGAGTCACCTTCTACTTTCAGCATCAGTGACACTGTTCAGGAACAGAGCATGACATGTATCCAGCCAAGTGGAAGTGGGATGGAGTAAAAATGAGAAATTAATGTAACACATATGGCTTTATTTTCCTTGCAAACCATGTTCAGTTTAGGTCACAATGATTTATTATAAAACCACTTTTAACTCCAATTTGGTTTTATATAATAGAACAGATTGGGGAAAACCACAGAGCTGTATGTTTCTGCATAAGTAAGTATGATTGCATGCATATCCTAATTATTTTTCTTTTTCTCCCCTCCTGCATATTCAGCTATTTGTTTTTTACACATAAAATAAATTGACAAACAATTTGTGTACTGAATTTATGATGTCTTATCTGGGGGAGAGGGGTGAGTTCTCAAACTAGCATGTAGCCATTGTTGTGCAAAAACAACTTTGCCGTTCTGCTCTTCCCCCTTCCTCTCCTTGTCTTATCTTCACACACAAATACCATTGTTAATATAGGGCCTACATTGTTTTGAGTTCTGCTCGTGAAGAACACACCGAGCAGCGGAGAGAGAGGGATTACGTGTATTCCCACAGCTGTGCTGGCACGAATGGAGATGCTGGTGCATCAGCATGGGAGCTATCAAAACAAAGGCAAACAAGGCTGTATTGTCTTAGCTTCATTGAGGAAAACAGGAGAGGATATTTTCTTTTCCACTCTTGAAAAAGCATAAAAAGTGTATGACTAGCCTCGTGTTATTTCCAGTTTGAGAATTCAGCATCTGAAGGAATTTCTAGGAAAAAAAAATCTCACCTTGAAAAGTTAAGACCAGATCAAATACCCTGAGGCTTCCTATTGCTTTTCTTTCTGTTTGCCAGGCTTGCTTCCCAGGCCAGCAACTTCCAGCCAAAGCAGGGGCTAAGAGCAATTGCCTTGGCTGGGTTAGTCAGAGCCAAGTCTGGGTTGCCAGCCCAGCGCGGGAACCGCTCTAAGCCAGCAGCCCCCTCTGACTCCTTCCAGCAAACAATTTTACAGCCCTGGAAATGACTCTGGGCTGGCAAATGACATTATTTTTATGTGCTGTTGCCTCATTGCAGTACTTTGCTCCATCCACTTTAGCATAATGTCTCTTTTTATGCACTATTTTACCACCCTGTTATCTCAGTTCCTTACAGAAGCATCCTGCCATAACGCTGTTTCCCACTGTGTGGGCAATAGGCCTTGAGAGCACTGTGCATGAGCTTTGTCATCACTACCCTGGGCTTGGCAGGCCCAAGACCATCATTGATGAAGGAGGGGTACAATTTGTGGGCCTCTGCAAGGGCTTTGCCTCCCCCATGCATGTTTATACCCTTGCCAATGTTAGTGCTACATCTTTGGCTAATGCCTGCACTCTCACAAGCCTTGCATCACCTCTGGTGGTGCCCCGTTTGTCCTTCCATCCAGGGCAAAATGTAGCCTTATTCTGGAGGGCTTGGGTTGAACTGGAAATGTGCACAAGAGAAATGTGAGAGTAAGGACAGCTGGATTTGGCACTGCTGTTTGGGTCTGTAGGGCTCAGGGAGCTGAATCGGAGTTTATTCTTTGTAGAGGTTGACCAGAGAGCTACCTGATTGTTGATTGACAGAGCAGCCCTCCTGGTCATCACATTCAGGTGCTAATTGTTTGGTAATAATAAAGCTAATGGCCTAACAAGGGGGTGGACCTTAAAAGGCAGGGCTCGAGGCACCAGGGTACCTTCAGTGCTTGAGCACTGGGGGAAGGAGCAGGATGTGCTCTGTGAGTTGGATGTTGAGATGCTACTCAACCTACCATACCAGCAAGAACATCAAGTGCTGGGAAGGGAGGCTGGCTCTGCGGTCTCTGTGCACCCAGTGCTCCGGGGCAGCTTGCTGCCATCTTGGGATTACATTGCCTAGCTTTGCCTGGATCCTGGACACATCGCCTTGCCTAGATCCCCAACAATTCTTGTCTTCAAGAGGAGGAATCTGAATCCTGGAAGATCCTTGTTTAACTGTAAGTTCTTAAGAGCATGAACAATCTCATATAGCTGAAAACTGCCTAGCTCAGCAGGGAGCCCATTTCTGGGGCAATAATGGGCTATATAAACCCCATATATATGTTTCATATATATAACCAGCCCAGTCACAATGGTATGCTTTGAAAGTTCAATTAGGTTAGCTTTAGACTCTTTGATAGTTCTTCACTGAGAACAAACAGGAACTCAGAGGAGAGGACAATTTTTTTCTGGAAGAGAAGGTCTACCTTTGCAAAGTTCAGAAAGTGTAAAGACTAAACATCCCTCTGACACTCTCACTCCTGCTCTGGCCTTAGGTCAACGACTTCATGTGACAAGAACTCGCATTCATTTGCCATGCCTCCAAAGCTATGCCAAGCCCTGCTGATAAAAGCATAGCTATGGCTGGTAACTCTTTCCAAAAGCAGATTAGAAATCCAGAAGTCCTTTTTCAGGAGCACAGGAGTCATTCATTAGGAGTCCGGGAGTTCTTCTTTCCAGAATTTTATCCATTAACCCCAAAGAGTAAACTCTTCAGAGGTATAAATGTAAAAGTCTATGTCAGATGCTTTTTTGAACTAGAAAGATTGATAACACGGAAATCAAGAAAAATTCCATAGGATTTATTGATGGTGTAGCTGTGGACCAGAGGTCAGGAAGTAAGAGCTTTCTTCTATACATTAATTGATCATTTGTTACAATGATCCTTCTAAGCATTCAGAGGCATTTCTGCATTTTTTACTTGGTATTTTCAGGCCTGTCCCCGCTGGCTTTTTCTTCCATCTGCTTCTTCTGCATGCCTTGATCTCAATTTCAATCTACTTTTTTTCTCGTTTATTTTACCATCCTTTTCTTTCCCTTTCACTGTTCTCCTCATAATTAACCACCTCCACTGGTTCCCCCTATCCTTATTTCATGAACAGCATGACTTGGCCTGTTCTCGGGTCCCTTTGGGTTACGTTCCCACACTGTCTGGCCATCACTAGGCATATCTTGCTGCCTGGCTTCACAGAGGACCACAAGACGGTGACTTCTACACAGATGAAAACCTTCATAAGCTGCGGGCTTCAGCCAGTTATGGTAAGTGGTAAACATATCCTGGGTACAAACAGGCTTCAAAAATGATCTGACAGGAAAAACCATCCTAGCCAAGAACTATTATGAGAAAATCAAAAATTGACTCTAACAGGACAAAGACCACTGTGCACCATGGTGGAACTGACATCACCAGGACAAGTCAGTAAGAAGTAAATGCTAGAAAGCATTTCATTCTGCCATAAAACTGGTTGTAAATTAGTTTTATATATATTTTAGAAAGTTTTCTTTCTCATTCTGTCTTGGGGAGGTCTGCATTGCATGTCTTTCATAAAAGAAATGTGATTAAATTACAAGAAATAATGTCTTTTATTTTTATTTTCATTTCTGTCAGTGTTTTTCCTTTAGGGTTCCTGGCCTATAAGATACCTAATACAATCTTCTGTGGCTCTGGCCCCTTCTCCAGCCCCATACTGATGGGAGGGGATTGCTCTGGAGCTGCTCACCTTGATGCACAACCACATCATGTGGGACCAGTCAACCTGCTATCAGCCTTCATAGTCAGAGGAAGCCCTGACACATTTTTTACCTGCCTCACTCCTTCCTCTGCATGATTACATAGGAAAACAGCACCCTGTTTTGCTCTGATTCACTCCTGGTTTGGGTACCTAGGGGGAAAATGCATACAGGAGGTTCTCAAGTATAAGAGAACAAAACAAGTCTGTCTGTGAAATTCATATTTTCAAGCAATCAGAAAGCAAAGGCTGGACACCAAACACTTTGCCTTGTGCCTGCCTAGACTGCACACGCAGCAGTCCCTGGGCTGTGTGTTTGCATGTGTTTAATTGCTCATTTCCAGAAACAAGCCTCCATTTATATTCAGTTGCAGATGGACTGCCAAATTAGGGACTTAACCATGCCCTGTTGACATGCACCAAACTAAC
This sequence comes from Aegotheles bennettii, assembly GCA_013398125.1. Taxonomy (NCBI): domain Eukaryota; kingdom Metazoa; phylum Chordata; class Aves; order Caprimulgiformes; family Aegothelidae; genus Aegotheles; species Aegotheles bennettii. The sequence continues at coordinate 185,976 of VZRW01012019.1, forward strand.
TTTGCCATCCCCATTTTGATACCACACCCTGGAAAAGGATGTGGCTACTTGCACCCCCCTGGGGCAAATGTAGTCCAGTGGAGGAGGGAGGACTTTACACCTTTATTCTGAGACCTAACCAGGAAGCTGTGAAAGGAACACCATACCTTCCTGATACTCAAATCAAGTACAGCTAAAGGCTAGAAAGGCTAAAATGCATGACTTCTTGAGAAAAGATGTGGGGGGTTGGGAGTTTTTGTGAGGTTTTTATGTGGAATTTAAAATATCCAATGCATTTATTATAACTAGAAGGACTCAAATCCAAAAAGAGATGTAAATGTGTCTGTCTTGAGTATCAAGGGGATTGTCCTGTCATTTACTGTCCCTCATTTATTCCATTTGCACCATTCATATGTGTTATGAGCCTCCTTAGCTATCAGAAATTATGATTTCTGAAAACTGTTTGGAACCCAAGACTCTTGTTTCCTGTCAAACATCTGTAAAGAGCTTTGTTCAGCTTCAAAGCTTAAGTCAACTCTGTTTAATATCTGAATTTGTCTCTGAAGCGGCAGCAGCAGCAACTGACAGTAATAAAACCCTACAGGAATAAACTCAGAGTAGAGCATGTGTGAGCCAGGTCTTGGTTAGATCTCTCTTAAAAGCCAGGATAAAAGGCAAAGCCAAGAGGACATTGCATCAACAGGTTAAAACATGGCTGCCAATTGCTTGTTGGAGTTAAAGGATCTTACAGAGCTGTTCTATTCATCCCTCTCACACAGAGACTGCTAGGCATTAAGTCAGCCAAGGGTCTTACAGTTCTAGCTATTTTGGTGCATTCTGAAATTGTTTCTATTCTTAATACTCTGTAGTCATTAAATTACAGCCAGCTGTGTCCTGTCACTGATAGTTTTTGCAAACTGTTTGTAAAATGTAGCACTTACAGGTCATAGCTGTTTGGTTATCTGAGAGCTGAATGACAAAACAGCATATAAAGCAGCAAAGCAGGGAGCAACCCATGAGCTTGTCCTGCAGTATTTCATAGTGAATATGAAACGCAGTCAGGATGTAGAAGGGACTGGACACTGAGGAGAACTGATCATGAAAGGGATTTAAGGCATAAAGGAAATTAAAGCACAAGCCGACTTTGCTTAAATGAACAGGAGTGATATTTTGACATGCCATTTAACATTTCCCATATGACTTCAAAGAGTTGATTTGAAACCTTTCAAAACATTTTCCTTTTGTGCAAAATGACCTTTCACAACAAATGAGGAAAAAAAAAATCCATAAACCATTTGACTGCTAAAGCTGTTTCAACTACACAGTTAAACTGGCTTGTGTGTCTCTCAGATAGGGAAGTCTGGGATGCTGCTTTTAAACAGCCACTGCTGGTAGAGGCATATTTGTTGCAGGGGAGGGAGAAGAGGTGAGATTAAATCCTCCCTCAAATCTGCCCCTGGGTTTCAGGGGGCCTCGCTCAGTTTTGGCCACATGAATCTTCCTGGTGTGTGGTTGACCATATGAAGGTAAAGATTTTTTTAAAAATAATGTCTGATATTGATGTTGCCAAAGTGCTTGTGCACAGAGCTAAGGCTGCTGTGTGGGAACATGATTTTCCAGCACTTGGGAGCTGTATATTTCTGGTGGTGTGGCTCAGAAAGGGTATTGCACATCTGGCACTGAATGTTCAGCTGCCTTTGAAAATCAGGACCACAAATATGTGAAGGTAAGGTCCCAAATTCTGACTATTTCCTTTCCTCTTCTAGACCAATTTTCCACTCAAAGTTCAAGTTGCAGAGCAGTGTTATGTAGTCTGTGTCACCCTACGGCTTCTCTGGGAGGCAGAAGCTGTGGCAGGAGCGGTGCAGAACCCAGACACTGGCTGGCACTTAGCAGAAACAGCTACTGAGCAGAAAGAAAAAATAAAGGGGGAGGGAGGGAATAAAACAAACAAAAAAAAACCCCACAAGAAGTCAGGATATTTCTGCAAATCAGTGGTGGAAGAAAGAAGAATTTTGTACAGAAAATTTTTTACAACAATTAGCCTGACCGGCTTGTCAGCTGACCTTCATCTGCCTTGCAGAGGAAGTGCAAGGCACAATTAGCCCTTGAGAAGCACCCAGCTTTGCTGAGGGAAGGTGCTGCTAAAGGGCAGGTGAATGCAGAGAGGTGTTTTCCTATAGACTTGCCATGCTCCATCAGTACTATTCAAGGGAGCTGTGAGCTGGAATTCAAAGGTCCTCTTTCCACCACTGTGTGCTTGAAGTCAAGGTTTTCTATTCAAGGAACAAAGGCAGAGCTAAATCTGCCAAGGTCAGAAATCCCAGGGGAGGGGTTGGAGGGGCTCTACCACTTTGCAAAACAAATTGAATTTTTAAGTGTACAGCATAAAATGCTCAGAGGACTGCTACTCCTTTGCCATAAAAATACCAGTCCTATGTGGCTCTTGACAGAATGTACTTGTGGCAGGGGCAGGTCCATGTGCTCAGGGCTCTTCTGCAGCATTCATTTCTGCAGCTCTCATCTGGCTCTGAGGACAGTTGATTCAATTACCCAGCACTGCCAAAGAACACCTGGCAAGTAACACTTTCATTTCTTCCTCTTTTTTTTTTTTGGGGGGGGGGGGATATTATTTTGTGTATAAAATATTACCTGATAACCCCCTGAAGAGCAGGGAATGCTCTGAATCCCAGTGGGAATGCAAGCAGCATAGCTAATTTATTCCTTTACAAATTGTCTAATTTTCAAGCAACTGCTGCTGCCAAGCACTTCATCAAATGGAGGGAGTTCAGGCTGGAAAAAAAAAAGACAGTAACTAAGATCCCCTGTATTCCTTACTTTCAGTGGAAAAACCAAATGAGCGTGCTCCTCCAGAAAACAGGAGCTAGTGGGGGAAAAGCAATGGTTTGCTGGAGGGGGGGGATGTAAGATTTTTTTAAAGATTTTTAAATGTGGATGGGATTGCAGTCAAGGTCATGACAGTTTCTTCAAGGAGAGTAATAGCCCATGTTATAAACACCCACTTCTAGTAGGAAGAAAAACCTGCAAAATCACAGAATCTTCAAGTATGTTCGATTGTAAGGGGAAAAATAATAAACCCATACACTTCTAATCAGGAAGCATCAGTTCATATAAATTCCAATGAGGGGGTGAAACAGCAGCTATAAAGCAACCATATCAGGCAATAAATCAACTTTGCCATGACCAAGTCCCCTCCAGTGTCAGAGGCTTCCCTAACGTGGATATTTGCCCAGTTTTCTTCTTTCGTGAGTCATGACTTGGCACGCTTTCCTCCTCACTCCTCCACAGGCGCAGCAGCAGGACAAGCACGTCCCTGGCCAAGCGCAGGGTGGGCTCAGTGCCAGTGGCAAACACAGATCCCTGCCGGGCTGCGGTCAGAGGGCTTCTGCTGGAGAGTGTTTTATCAACAAGTATGTCTCAGTCGACCAGCTCCAAAGGGCTGATGTCTCATCCCCTTCATTGCAGGCACAGCCCAAACTTGCTTGCTTTGTATGAACCCACTACATCAGTGTGGAACTGGTCCCAGAGTATCCCTAATGGGACTTCAGTGAGCCTTGCTCTAAATTACTTCATTGATGAAGCCGCTGACACTTCCCTTGTGATATTATGAGCTGTCTTAGCCCTTTGCAGGACATGTTTTTGAACATGTTTCTCTCTGCCTTTCTCTGCATTAACATATTCACAGTTCTGGAGAATGTGGGCTGTTTTTTAATTTGTTTTTTTATCAATGGGATGCAGGATTTGCACTGTATCAAGTCGAGTTTGGGTCTGAAAGGATAGGTTTCTGCTTAAGAATAGGGCAATAACAGAGGAAGTGTCTGAAATCCCATCAGCCTGTGAGAGAGCGTTATCAGCAGTTACCACGCATTGTATGTTGAGGTTGAGTATGGCCTGTTTAGGTGGGACCGGTGGCTTGGGAGTTAGAAGAGAACTTTCTTTGGGAGTAAAATTGTGGAGGCACAGCCTCAGTCCAGTCATCATAAAAGGGCATGCAACTCTTGAAGCAAGTCCAGAGGAGGGCCTTGAAGATGATCAGAGAGCTGGAGCACCTATCCTATGAAGACAGGCTGAGAGAGTTTGAGGTTTTCAGCCTGGAGAAGAGAAGGCTCCAGGGAAACCTTATAGCAGCCCTCCAGTACCTGAGTGGGCTACTGGAAAGCTGGAGAGGGACTTTTTATAAGGGCATGGAGTGACAGGACAAGGGGAAATGGTTTCAAACTGGAAGAGAGTAGATTTAGATTGGATATTAGGAGGAAATTCTTTCCTGTGAAGGTCATGTTCTGGAACATGTTGCCCAGAGAAGTGTGGTTGTCCCCTTCCTGGAAGTGTTCAAGGCCAGGTTAGATGGGGCTTTGAGCAACCTGGTCTGGTGGGGGTGTCCCTGCCCATGGCAGGGGGGTTGGAACTGGGTGATCTTTAAGGTCCGTTCCAACTCAAACTCTTCTATGATTCTATGATCATGTGGATGTCATGTTCATTTGCTGGGCATGAGCCCTGTGCCTGCTCCCACTCCATGCCCTGATGATGTCCCAGGGTTGCAGTGCCCAGGGAGGTTGCCACTCTGCACTTTGTGCTTGACACCAAGTATGCATGCTCTCCTTAGCTCTCTTAGCTTGCTAATGCTGTAGCAGCTCAGAGTAGTACTTGGAAGAGAGTAGAATCAGACAAGGCTGACTCTTCAAAGTCACATATTGACTTAGGGGTCAAGTTACAGGACAATAAAACCCACATGAGGCTGTTCTTGCTGACAGAGACCTAGATTTTACTTAAATATACTAATATGGGTAGAACTGCTTGATGTTCTTCTCCCACATCCACTGACCTCCTGGGAATGTGCTCCTGCCCTTCCTGGTCCCACAGCAGGAGGAGACAGGCTGCAAGGGACCTGGTCATGGGATGATGGAGGTTGGAGATGGTGCAGATGGGGCTTTGGTGCACCACATAGAGCTGTGCATGGCAAGCAACGAAAGGGGCACAAGATTAGTACCTAAGATACCACAGCAGCATTTGCTGGTTTTGATCTTGTCTGGAATTGGAAGCATCTTCATATCACAGTATTAGTGTGGCAGCAGTGCATCACCCCTCACTGATATGTGCTCTGTACTCAGGTCCAGCTGACTGAGACATGCTGACTTCTTTGGAAAAGCCATGTGCATCAGCCATGGCCACTTCTGTTGATGTTGTTCACCTGTTGGCACAGTCCTTGTGAGCAGCTGAGCTCATTTAGGCTCAAGGGCAGACAACAACACACAAAGGGTACTGAAAGCAATGGTGGGACTCCATTCTTTGCAGACTTTTCAGCTGCAATGGCTTTCTGGGGATATTTAGAGGAATTACACCAAGAGCTGAGATTTCAAGCAACAGCTAAGTCCATGACCAGAGTAACATCAAATGAAGTAAAAGTATTCCTCCTGGAGATGCTACTTACAAATCCAGGATAATCCAGTGTTAGAGGCAGGATATAGGACAGCGCATGGATGAATAAGTCTGAGCCAGTGATGGCAGTCTCTGTGTCCCTACAGGAAAGGATAATGTAACTGAGAGCCAGAGGAAGCTGAGCAGTGGGGACAGCCAGCAATGGCCTCTGGAATTTATTACTGCTTAGTTTACTGCAAAAAAACTGCAATCTTGCACAAATGGTAATAGAAGGCAGGCAGCTCAGCATAAGCTATGGAAAGAATGAAAAGTAGGCAGGGTATTAAATAAGAGACAAGAAATGTTGATAATTTATTATTATGGCTTTAAGGGAAATATATGACTTTTCTGAGGTGATTTTAATGAGCAAGTTAAGAGAGAGAAGTAATTCTGGAGTCATTGCTCAGAGATTTGTGTTGGGAATCACTGAAATGCACTCACCAAACCAACCTGGGGCTGCTAAGGAAGTTTGAGTCGGTAGCAATAAAGTGTTTGGAGAGAAAGAGCTAGCCTGAAAGAGCTGACCCAATCCCAGCACCCCCTGGGGTCAGGCAGTTTGTCACCTGAGGCTGATCTCCTTTTCCCTGTGCAGTGATCCTGTACACCAGGTAAAACAAGATGTGAGATTCAGTATGGCATGGAGAATTCAGGCTACATCGCTGGACACTTGGCAAACTTCATTTGCACCCTGCCCACATTTATCAGTGCAAAAAGAGAGCCAAAGCCCTGTGTCATTTGCCCATATCTCCACAATAAGGAACTTAAAGCAGCTATAGGAACTTCTGAGGTACGTCTTTCTAGCCAGCTTCCTCCTTTGGTGTGATCCCCCCATGCACAGCTTCATACACAGGGTCCTATGTATCAGGAGCAGTCCAAAAAGCAGCTTTACAGCTCCTTTGCAGTTCAGGCATTAAGATATTTGCCTCTAAAGGGGAAAAGCTGTGTTCAGCTAAGGCTCCAGCATCACCTAGCATGGCCTCGATGCACTCACTGAGTCTCCAAAATCTGCCTCATTGACTGAGGTCGATGTCCAGTACCAGAGAGGTTCAGAACAGAAAAGTCAACTGCTTTTCTGGTGGTTTCATATGGCACCCACAGCCTGTGCAGAACCAGAGACATCTGCAGAATCGCATTTTTGCTGCATCTTTCTTTTCAGCTCCCCCATCTGTGGCCGCTTTACTGGGCAGAAGATCTGAGCATCTTGGAAAGCAGCCTGCTTGATCATTCATATGTGGATCTTCATCATATACTGAGCAGGAAGGACTGCTCACTTTCTCCAAGGAGCACTTCAAGGACATCATACAAACTGTGTTTGTTGCTTCTCAGGATACGTTGACCTTTTAAAGGAAAGGAATTCATAATGCAGCTGGGTTGTAGGAACTACTCTGCTTCTCTTCAGCACTTCTGTTTGCTAACAATGAGTTGCCTGGTTTTAGATAAACAATAGTTTTAAAAAAATAAAATAGCAAACAATGGTATGTGTGATTTGCTCTAATGCATGAATGTACAAGTGGGATGTTGATAATCCTGGGACCAGAGGCTACTAACAGATGAAACATGAACCTAGACCCATTCCCCAAGAGTCCAATTCTAAGGTCTGTGATAACCAGTAACCTGGTGATTATGATTAAAAGAGCAGGATTTGCAGTTGTCTTTTAGTCATTAGGAAGGACGGTGGTTCACAATGACTGCCATAGGCAGAGGGTTCCTGGAGGGAGATGTCCTGTTCTCCAAGGGCTCTCACTCTGGAGGAGATTGCATGCTAGGCAGGAGCTGGCCTTCTATTTGATACCAATGTTTTATTGAAGACAATAGCCTTTTGGCAGGAGAAGAGCAAATCCTATTGATACTTTTCCCCTCACTAAAAAGCTGTGCCAATTCTTGGGCTGTTTTGGAATAGGGTCCACCAGCTGCACTCAGAGTTTTGTCTGAGACCTGGAGCTCCAGTCTGCCTTTCAGCTGCAGTGCGAAGTTGAGCAAGCTAAGCTGTTGTGTTGAGGGACTGCTTCATTCCAGACTGAGCCCATGAGGGCTGAGGGTTATGCTCTCAATGAAGCTCTGAGGAGCACAGTCCAGCTGAGCAGCCTGTCTCAACCATTTGCAGCAAGATAAACACACGTGCTATGTTTCCCTTTCCTAAGGGCTGTGTGTTTTATAGGTGTCTGTAGGGCAGGCACCCGTGCTGACAGCCTGCCACTCAAACTGCAAACAGGCAAGCTCCAAAGGTTGCTGGCTTGGTTGTAGGAAGTGAACCAGAATAAACAGCCTCTTTATCAGGCTTTATTTTCCATCAGACCTGCAGGGCGCTGCAGCTTCGCTCTCGGAGGGAAGTTGCCTGCTGCGAGACGTCTGGGGATTTATCTGGCTGCTGCTCAGCTAACTTACACGCTTGGTCTCCTCTCCCACATCTGCTTCCTCTTCCACTTCATGCTTGGCACCTTCTCCTTCTGGTGGGTGAGCAGAGGCTCTGCAAGAGCCAGTTTGTTGCTCTCTGGGTTCAGGTAAAGACTGTACTGTCGATGTTATCCTGTATTGAATTTTTCCTACATTCTCCTCCTGGGAAATTAACCTGTTAAGGTGGCTTGCACTTCCATGAGCTACTGGGAACCCCCTGCCTGGGTTGCTGTGTGCAGCACATCTCTGATTTCAGCTGGGTTTTTCCAGCAAAAGCTCGGTGTGCTGTGGTTCAGGGGTTTGCAGAGGGGAGCGAGGTGATAGGTTTGCCCTTGCTCTGTGGCCAAGGCGAGCGTGGTGCTGCTCAACCCAGCCCTGAGAGCACAGTGTCTTGCCACACATCATGCCATCAGAACAGGAAAGGAAACAGGCTCTTTTCTCACCTCCCACTCACTAAAACAAAGGCTTGTTCACAAGGTCTCATGCTCTTCCCAAACTCTGTTTCTCCATGGACAACTGCCACAGGCCAGCATGTACCGATAGCATCAAAGTTTTCCTTGGAAACCCTCCAAGGGATTCAGCTCTGTGGACCACACAGTTGCTATTCATACACGGCTTGGGAACTACTGGTCTGCCTGAATCCAACTAGACTTTTTTCTTTGTGCCATTGATCTCACACTTTTCTCAACTGCCAGAATGCAGTTAGTATTTCCCATCTCTTTAGCAGCGAAATTTTTATTATTTGGGCTTCATCTGAATGTTACTTTGTGTGCCTGCATCCACCCACAAGCATGCACCCCTTGGAGTAACACCAGCCTCATCCTCCAACACCAAGCTCACCTGTTCTCTTGTTTTTAAAATGAACTTAACTGTTGTATGTGCCTAAGCAAGAAGGGAACATTTAGAGACGTGAGAACCCAATATGCAGTTCCAAGACTCGCTGCAGGTGTGATCATCCAAACCCAGAAAGATGGGATAGAAACAGTGGCTAAACACAGTCCTTGAGAAACAGACTTTGAGATGCCCTTGCTATAGAATCATAGAACCATTTTGGTTGGAAAAGACCTTTACGATCATCAAGTCCAGTATCTAACCTAGCACACTGCCAAGTCCACCACTAAACCATATCCCTAAGTACCACATCTACGTGTCTTTTCAATACTTCCAGGGATGGTGACTTCACTACTTCCCTGGGCAGCCTGTTCCAGTGCCCAACAATCCTTTCAGTAAAGAAAATTTTCCTAATATCCAATCTGAACCTTCTGTGGCACACCTTGAGGCCATTTCCTCTTGTCCTATCACTTACAACTTGGGAGAAGAGACCAACGCCCACCTTGATACCACCTCCTGTGAGGCAGCTGAAGAGAGAGATAAGGTCTCCCCTCAGTCTCCTTTTCTCCCAACTAAACAACCCCAGTTCCCTCCATTGCTCCTTGTAAGGTTTGTGCTCCAGACCCTTCAGCAGCTTTGTTGCCCTTTTTTGGACACACTCCAGACTCTCCGTATCTTTCTTATAGTGAAGGGCCCAAAACTGAACACAGTATTTGAGGTGCAGCCTCACCAGTGCTGAGTAAAGGGGTACAATCACTTCCCTAGT
>VZRW01012019.1:195504-214050 GCA_013398125.1 Aegotheles bennettii
TCCAGCCACTCTTGCCCAAGCCTGTAGCGTTGCATGGGGTTGTTGTGACCCAAGTGCAGGACCTGACACTTGGTCTTGTTGAATCTCATGCAATTGGCCTCAGCCCATTGATCCAGCCTATTCAAATCCCTCTGCAGAACTTTCCTACCCTCAGGCAGATCAACACTCCCACTCAACTTGGTGTTGTCTGAGAACTTAATGAGGGTGCACTCAATCTCCTCGTCCAGACCATTGATCAAGATATTAAGAGAACTGGACCCAGTACTGAGCCCTGGGGAACACCACTTGTGACTGGCCACCAGCTGGATTTAACTCCATTCACCACAACTTTTTGGGCCTGGCCAATCAGCCACTTTTTTTACCCAGTGAAGTGTACACCAGTTCAAGCCATGAGAAACCAGTTTTTCCAAGAGAATGTTGTGAGAAACTGTGTCAAAGGCTTTACTAAAGTCTAGGTAGACAACATTCACAGACTCTACCTCATCCACTAAGTGGCTTACCTTGTCATAGAAGGAGATCAGGTTAATCAAGCAGGACCTGCCTTTCATAAACTTGTGCTGATGGAGCCTGATTGCCTTGTCTTGCATGTGCCACATGATGGCACTCAAGATTATCTGTTCTATAACCTTCCTCAACACTGAGGTCAGTCTGACAGGCCTGTAGTTTCCTGGATCCTCCTTCCAGCATCACATTTGCTAACCTTCAGTCAACTGGAACCTCCCCAGTTGGCCAAGACTGCTAATAGGTGGTGGAAAGCGGCTTGGTGATCACTTCTGCCAGCTCCCTCAGTACCCTTGGGTGGATTCCATTCGGCCCCACAAGACTTGTGTGTGTCTAAGTGGTGTGGCAGGTCACTAACCATTTCTCCTTGAATTATGGGGGCTTCATTCTGCTCCCCATCCCTGTCTTCCAGTTCAGGGGCTGGGTACCCGGAGAACAACTCGTCTCAATACTAAATACTGAGGCAAAGAAGGTACCTCAACCTTTTCCTCATCTTTGTCACTATGTTNGGCCAAGACTGCTAATAGGTGGTGGAAAGCGGCTTGGTGATCACTTCTGCCAGCTCCCTCAGTACCCTTGGGTGGATTCCATTCGGCCCCACAAGACTTGTGTGTGTCTAAGTGGTGTGGCAGCTCACTAACCATTTCTCCTTGGATTATGGGGGCTTCATTCTGCTCCCCATCCCTGTCTTCCAGTTCAGGGGCTGGGTACCCGGAGAACAACTCGTCTCAATACTAAATACTGAGGCAAAGAAGGTACCTCAACCTTTTCCTCATCTTTGTCACTATGTTTCCCCCTGAATCCAATAAAGGATGAAGTCTTCTTAACCCTCCTTTTGTTGATAATATATTTACAGAAACATTTTTTATTNTCGGCCCCACAAGACTTGTGTGTGTCTAAGTGGTGTGGCAGCTCACTAACCATTTCTCCTTGGATTATGGGGGCTTCATTCTGCTCCCCATCCCTGTCTTCCAGCTCAGGGGGCTGGGTACCCGGGGAACAACTCGTCTCAATACTAAATACTGAGGCAAAGAAGGTACCTCACCCTTTTCCTCATCTTTGTCACTATGTTTCCCCCTGAATCCAATAAAGGATGAAGTCTTCTTAACCCTCCTTTTGTTGATAATATATTTACAGAAACATTTTTTATTGTCTTTTACATCAGTAGCCAGATTAATTCCTAGTTGGGCTTTGACTCTTCTAATCTGCTTCCTGCATAGCCTAACAACATCTTTGTAGCCTCCCTGAGTGGCCCGTCCCTTCTTCCAAAGGCCTTAAACCCCTTTTTTTCCTGAGTTCCAGCCAAATCTCTCTGTTCAGCCAAAGTGGTCTTCTTCACTGTTGGCTCATCTTTGGGCACATGGGACTGGCCTGCTCCCACACCTTTAAGATTTCCTTCTCCAAGTGCATCCAGCCTTCCTAGACTCCTTTGCCCTTCAGGATTGCCTCCGAAGGGACTCAGTCAACCAGGTCCCTAAGTAGGCCAAAATCTGCCCTCTGAAAGTCCAGAGTAGCAGTTCTGCTAACCCTCCTTCTTGCTTCCCCAAGAATTGAAAACTCTTATCATTTCATGGTCACTATGCCCAAGACGGTCTCCAATCGTAACATGACCCACAATTGCATCTCTGTTCACAAGCAGCAGGTCCAGCAGGGCACCTTCCCTTGTTGGCTCCCTCACCAGCTGTGTCAGGAAGTTATCATCCACACACTCCAGGAGCCTCCTAGACTGCTTCCTCTCTGCTCTATTGTGTTTCCAGAAGACATCTGGTAAGTTGAAGTCCCCCCGAGAACAAGCTCTAGTGATCGTGAGACTTCTCCCAGCTGCTTACAGAATATTTAGTCTGCCTCTTCATCATGGCTGGGTCATCCATAACAAGACTTCTACCATGATACCTGCCTTATTGGCCTTCCTGCTGATTCTTACCCATAAACATTCTGACCCGAACATCACTATCGTTAAGCTCTAGGTAATCGAGTTGCAACAAAACTCTCCACAGTGGTTCTTAACCTAGAACTTTCTCTCAGCTTTTCATGGGTCTTAACATTACATGAGTGCAGGATGGCTTGCTGGGTAAGCATCTTTGCATGCTTTTCTGCTGGGATTATTTGAAACCTCCCTGAAGAAGTAACCATGGTGTTGTGGGTCCCATAATGGGGATTTAGCCTTTTCAGCGCCCCATTGTGGAGTATTTTTTTGGCCCTATCCCTAAGCTATTGGTCTGTGTTTTCAACCCTTGCTGCATGTAATTCACAGGTGTCACAGTTTAATGCTGGGCCAGCAATTAAACTATTGACAGATGCTTTCTATTATCCCTGTCTGTTCCTAGGAAAACAAAGGAAAGAGAATAAGGGAGAGACACTTATGGGTTGGAAACGCAACTACACAGCTTTAATGAACGCGGAGCACGCGTTTTTAATGAGCACGCGGAGCAGCGAGCAGGGCACGGCNACAGGTGCACAAGGAGTCAGGAATGTACATATCAGGATCAAGGGCAGAAGAACAGATGGAGACCTCCCAGGACACTGGCCTGGTAGCAGGTGGGACCCCTTTCCTCCCTTCTAACTCCAGCTCATAAGATGTTTAGCAGAACCAAGTAGCGGCCTTGGTTCTGCACACCATTCTTCAACTGTAACTATAAACATTGAGCACTACAAACCTTAGAAGCAGGCAATGACTGAAAAACACACTGTTAATTTCAGCAAGTGCAGTCACTTAGAAGATATTTAACTGAAAAGTAAAATTACAAAATGAAAATTAATTCTGTCCTGGCTCAAACCAGGACAACAGGGCAGCATCTGCTGAAGAACAAGAGGAAGCTTTCCTGACTGACCTCAGGCTGTGAAGCAGGAGGTTTCCTTGTCTAGCACAGACACAACCTGTATTTTCTCATGCTCAAGCTGTAAGAATAATCTCCGCATAATTTCTGTCCCTGCATGATTTTATACAAATGGTTTTGCTGGCAGGAGAACTGGCTTGTCTTGCAAGATCTTTACTTGACATTTTGTGTGTTTATTTTTTGGGATAAGCACATAGTCTGAGAAATGGTTTGGTGGACGCATATTAGGCTAAAAGGTGTCCAAGCTGCAGGCTGGGAACTCTACCTGCTCACAGCCTGCCCACCAAGTGCAAACCAGCAGTGGCTGCTGGAGGGGGCACTCAGTGGGGACAGCATAGGGCTGGGGGTCATACTGGGACTCTGCTACCCTGACAGGTCTGCAGGGCAATTCCACAGGGCTATTCCTTAGGAAACTGCTGAAATCCTATTTCTGTACATGGGGAGGGAAAACAGCCTGGTAGTGATGCTCTCTCCAAAGTTTTGAGCTTGTTCCTACCAAGCTTCACTACAGCTTGGCTTACATTGCATTAAAAATAACTATATTTTCATGGTGTTTCAGGCCTCACTGTTAATATGCTAGTAACAAGTCTGATTGCAGTTAAGATCACAGCATAAATGACTCAGAAAAACTCATTAGGAAAGGGTTATTCTGTTACAGACAGCTTGTATAGCAAGATGTCTCCTCAAGCTGTACCTCTGGCAGTACCTTCTGGGAAATAGGTGCCTTTCAGTGCTGTCCTGGATTGGAGTTTAGAGAAGAACATAATTACATTCATAAAGTCTGAAAAAGTAATAATTTAAAAGTGTGCCCTGGGATGTGCATTGTTCCTGTTTCTGAAAGGATTTGTTGGCAAAACAAAGTGTGAGCTTCTGACTTGAGCTGTGGGAGCTGCCATCTACCCTCTGCCACTGCCTCATTCTGTGGCCTTGGGCAAGTCTTGTAATTACACTGGGACCTTGTTTCCCAGCCCTGAAACTTGTATAATGAACATCCCCCCACTCACACTAGATTTTCTGTGACACTTAAAGCCAGCCACTGATTTTGCCTTTCTCCTTCGTGCCTTCCTCAACAACAAGCTGCATTAATTTCAGTGAAGTTGTTCATTGTAATAAGGGCTTCCCTAGATAAGGGCAGCAGCAAGATCTGCAGTGACCAGCCAACACTTGGAGATGTGTGGAGGAAAGATACTGTGTCATTATGAACAACTAATCACGTTATTATTAAGTTCATTACTGTTTCCTGCTGAAAAGATCAGTATTCAGAGCCTGATGCGTCCTCACAAGAAATCAATAGGATACAGAGTTATATTCATTTCTCTGAGAACTCAGTAGCTCCTTAGTGAAAACAGTGAACGGCACAAAATCTTATTTAAAAAGTAGTTACTGTGCCTGTACAGGAACACATGTGAAGTACAGACTGAAATTTGGGGAAAATCTTTTTAAACAGTAAGATTTTATTTCTCTTAAGTTGAACAGTAAAACAGCTGTGTTTTTTCCTATCAGGTAATTTTAGAATGGCTTAAATATACTTGCACCTTCCTCCTGTGTGAAATGCTCTTCGTTGCCTCTTTAGCCTGCAGTGAGCATCTTTCCCAATTATATTCTCACTCTCTCTTGCTCTCCTTTCCTTCCCTCTGACTTCTGTTGAAATAACACCACCATAGTCTGCAGATTTTGGCATTTCTTTGTTAGCGCACAGGGATGCAGATTAACATTTTCATTATTCATCAAAGACGATTCCAGCATTAAATAGTCATTACTATTTCAGCTGCCCTGCGGTGGGAACACCAAGTTCTCAGATAAACAGAAGGATAGCTGCCTAATTTCACACTAGCAGTAGTACATTTTACTACATACTTCTTGCTCTTCCTACCACAGTTGGATAAGTCTAAGTATGCTCCATACCCCGGTGACTGGCAAGGTGTGATGCTGAAATGAGTTGATAGTGCTTCAGTGATGAAAAAATTCAGGGCTGTAGCAAATGATTAATAAATTCAGGTGACCAAAAGCTGGACTTTTGGAGGTACAGGATCAGTAGCAGGTATAACAAAGGAGTTTCTCACTATGGTGAAGCATAACTCACTACTCCGATGCATTCTGTAGTTTTGCCATTTTCTTCTAAATCATCTTTACTGGTCAGTGCTAAGGGGAAGATGTTGGATACAGGAACAGTATAATCTGTTATAACATCTCACATTTCCTGAAATATCAGAACCAAAGTATCTCTTGTGCTCCAGTTCCCCCATACTATTTTTTGTAATGTGCTCACAAAGTGACAAAGAGTACACATTCAGTAAACCAGCAAGACTGGAGGAAACTGCTTTAGGTGTCTTTATTGATGTGCTGCTGTTGTGCAGTTGATTCTCCCTGGGAAGAAAGTAAACATAGATAAAATACAATCTGCTTTATTTTCTTCCTTTTCCAGACAGCTACATTTTTCCAGGGTTAGGGTTTCCCATATCCATCCTGCAGATCATGTGAAATTGGACAAGTTGCTGATACAGTCATTTATAACAGCACTCTTTAAGATGGGACACAGGGAAATCACCTTTGTTATCTGTGGACTTTTAATGCTCGGATATAAAGAAGCCCCTAAAATTGCCACAGACCAAGAGGTACAGATGATTTTTTAGGCAGAACTATGGATTAGTCTCTCCCAGCCTATCAGCTCTACGTGATATGACACCTGCTATTTCTCTGCAGATTTTTGTTTACAGGAGAGATATCATACTAAACCCTTCAGGATCAAATAAGCAATAGAGAATTTCATCTGATTTCCCCAAGTGAGACCTGAAAATATATGCTACGAAGGTATATTTCTTTCTGTTCCACTCCCCAAGATGATGGATGAGTAATGCCAGTTCATGCTTTGTTAGTGCATGTGTCTGTGTTTGTTCATTTTAAAAAAAACAAACCAAGACTCAAAATTTTCATGTAAAATTAAAGAGGGGCAGAATGGAAAAGTAGATAGCCCTCTGGCTTGGTGCCCAGAGTGAACTTCTCCTAACTCATGTTCAGGACAAACTTCCTGGTTAGCAGCCAGAAACTTATTATTCCAACAGGTTTATTACCAGGATGGTTCTACAGTGAAAGATGGTATGAAAACAAGAGTTGCCCAGGGACATTGTGTTTTGCTGCAACAACACAAGAAAATTCTCAGAAAGGGCTTCTCACTGTGCAATCCAACACACTGTAATGCACTGTGCACTCATCCAAGCATTAACAAAAGAAAAAATTCCAGTAATGGTAATTTCACCATAGCTCATATGAGAAATGTAATGACACCAGACCAAATTCTGCTTCTGCCTGAAGATGAGAGTCATCCAGAAAAATACCCCTCTCTCCCAGTGGACCTACTTTGGTTTTACACGAGAACAAATCAGTACCAAATTCAGTCCATTGTGTTCTGTTTTGTTCTTATTTGTTAGACACAAAAGACAACTGCATTAAATTCTGTCCCAGCAGCAGCCCCCAACTGAGCTATTGTAAAGGGCTGCCCTATTCTTGGGACACGTGGTTGACACTTGGAGATTTCTCTAGCCAGACATCAAAAATGACAAGCAACACTTAAAAATGCAGGCCCCCAAATGATATTACCGAGTTCTTGTTGAGATTACTAAATGAAAAGGCATTTTCATTAAGATGGAAATTCTTGCCCTGCTGAAATCAGTGGCAAGTTTGCTACTAGGTTGGAGTCTGGGTTCCCTCATCCATATTTTAACAGCATCACTGCTCATTCTCCAGGGATAAAAAATAGGAAATTTCAGCGGAAGATTAAATTTGCCTTTCCAAGTGATTCTTGTCGCCTCTAGCTAGAGGAAAATCTGGGCGTAGATCCCGTTTGTGGGTTATGCTGTATGGGGGAAAAGAAGAACAGGGCAGAAGTACCTTCTTATTGTTTGATAAGCAGTTATACTTCCAGAGATAGCAAAGCCAGTTGTCTCAATTGAATGAATAATGTTTTTCCACTATTCCTGATCTTCTGTAAATTAATTACTAATTGTTTTCAGTAGCACCCATCTGTGACAAGCATGATTAGAAGATTGAGTCAATTATGAGATCACTCTGAATTTACACCAAATGCAATAACAGTGAGGGAGCAGCTGCCTCAAACGTAAGGTGAAAAGGTTTTGAAGCTACTTCATGTCCCCAGGTAAGCAGACAAACAGTGTGAATCCTTCTCCTATGAATCACATTGTGTTTATCAGCTGTTTTATTGTTATTTGCTTTGCAGAATAAAACAAGCTTGCTTAGGCTCTTTTGTCCCCAGTAACCTTGTTAAAACTGTACAGTCATTTCTGGCTTTTAGGTCCCCTACTTTCAGATCCTGATTTTTTTTCCCCTGCTTTTTCCAGAACTCTCCTCAAGGGTATTTTTTCATTTAAGGTCTCTTTTCTATCTCACACAAAGAGAAGACTAAATGCAAAACCTCAAAAAGAACTAGTTCTGAACTGCTCATCACCTAGGGAAAATGTACTAAAAAGCTCTTGAGAGCAAACTGCAGAGAGAAATTGGCAACTGTAGAGCTAATATAACTGTGCAGGTACTGTAAGGATAATGGGTCTGGGAAAATGTACTGCTTTCAGAAATTCCAGAAATGAATTGCTGCAAAAATGTGATATTTTTGATTACATATTGTATGGCTTAGGTCAACAGCGTGCTCCATAATTTTTTCATTCTGAGAAAAGACCCCAGAGATTGTTCTGTCAATAGGCTTGGTTGGGAATAATACAGTTTCTCTGATCTTGTGGAAGTGTACTGGTGTTCTGTTTTCCTTGCAAGCATGTACAACATCCCACATTAGACAAGTCTGTTTAAGATACTTGATTGCAGCAGGCAGCCACAGAGCAGACCCCCAGCTGGAGAAAACCAATTGAGGCCTCTTGACTTTAATGGGTGGCTGCTGAGCCACACCACTCCAGCATCTGGCCCCCTCATCTTGGGATGCAACTAATTACAGCAAATAATTAGGTTTCCTTATCCTCACCAGATTCCTTCTGTAATCTATTTTTAGTACTCCTTCAACAGTAGGCTGTCTGCACCCTCAAAAACTATCCAGAAGCCCCTTCCTCACAGTGCTCCTATCAAGCAATAGTCATTCCTATTTTCAGTCTCACCATCTGGCTAAAAAAAAAATAAAATCCCCATGGTTTTATTTGTAAGTTCCTTAGAAGAAGAGAAAATAGATCTTTCAACACCTTCATATTTCACAGAGAGCCTTCAGGGTCCCTCTTTATCTTTATGAAGGTCCACCTTGCAATAAGTGAAAAACCTGTAACAAAGCATGCTAATAATGGTACTTCATAAAAGAACAGAAGTCCAGTAACTGTTTGTTCGGTCCATTTCAGAGGGGAAAATAAACCAAATGATTTCCAAAGACAAGTGACTGCCTTCTCTGCACCAGGCACTCTGCACCAGCACAGCTGGTATCACTCAGGTCCACAAGCAATCTGTAGCACACAGTACATCAAACTACATGACACAGGTCGGCGTGAATACTTTCTTCCCACCTCTCTTGAGATGCCTGTGTTTTTAACATACGTTGTGAGCATTTTTACATTGTGATGTTAGAAAGCAAGAAGAGCCAGAAAGCCATTCATTGGGAAAATATTTTTAAAGTGCTTCGTCAACTTGTTTCCAAACTACAGCTCATAATGGGCTTCAGTGAGTGCTTAGGAAAGGAAAAAAGGACCATTTTGAATGCACAGAACTCAGGGCTGGTCTTTAGAATTGTCTGCTCATGCTGGGAAGCATAGACATGGTCTTTTTGGTGGGTTTAATCTTAGAAGACATACTGGGGAGAGAGGGGTTGCAATATAAAGCCTCTTCTGTTGTTCTGCAAATATATTTCTGGTTTCTTCTGCTCATATGCCTGGGGCCTTATTCTAAACTGTATGTGGAGTGGATGTCCCTGAGAGGACTGTTAAGGTTTCTTGGCATAGATTTTTGTTTATTCCCGGTTGAGAATAACAGGGGAGTGAGGGAATAAAGCTGTATGTATGACAGATACACTCCTATGTAAGCTGCTTTTCTGTTTTGATGAGAGCAGCTGATTCCTCCACAGCCATCATGGGTAGGATCTCAAGGTGAGATGGTGCCCACATAGCTCAGCATGGTGGCTTCAGAGAAGTGTGATAATGGAAGAAGAAGGGGCTGCCTTAGCCTAGGGTGGGCAGGGTGTGAGGGGAGTGAGCACCCACGGAATCTGTCCTAGAGCTGCTTGTGCTTTCCTCTGCCCAGCGCCCTGCTCCCTCCCTGGGCACCAGGACAGAGAAGGGAATTGATGCTGCAGGGACCTGCACCCTCAGCAAGCCTCAGATACTGGGGATGCAGGGACACAGTGAAGGCTTTGGGCTGGCAGGTGGATTCTCCACACCACAGGCAGCTCACGGTAGTTTTAATTCCTTTTTCATGCTGGCTGTGGGAATAGCTCAAGAAGAGATACAGGGTGGCCTGGGACCTGACTGGGTCTGATCCAGTGTAAGTCAGAGGAGCTGAGCTAGGGTAGGAAAGTCCTATGTTCAAGTAAGGAAATGCAGGTTGCTCCACGACTGTCAGGAAGCAATGTTTGCAGTACTTGATGGTGCGAAGAAGCCCTCTAAAGGGCATTGTCTACTACTTCAGGTAGACAAAACAGTCCTGTGAGTGTGCAAGCTTTCAGGAGAGCAAACAAGCAATGATCTTTCATAAAGCACCAGATGCCAGGAAACATCCCTGACTGGGGTAACTGGTTTGATCTGCTGTGAAAGAGCTGTCCAGAGCACTGAAATACCAAGCAGCTGCCAGTGGAAATGGCTGGATTCCCATATGAGAAAGAATTTGCACCGCAATATCCAAATGGCAGCATAGAGAGAGAGCTCATCACCACTGAGCACAGATCTCCTACTGATGCGTAGGACAAGCACAAAGATACATTTTATCAGCTGTATAAAAAGGACTCAGTTGGATTTTGTGTTGTGATGCCTGCATCTTGCTGTTTTATTGATGAGTGTCAGAATCCACGAGCTGACGTAATGGGATGGCAGCAAGTCATAGGAAGGAAGAGTCTGGGAGAAAAACAAAGAAATAAAATTGCTTGGCTCTTGTCAAAACAGCTCTTTGATGGTGAGATAGGTGACAAAAGATGAGGGGGAAGGGGGCGACAGAGCTGCTGCCTTTTTGAGATAAAATAAATCTCTTCACTATCATTCTAAAAGCAAAAAGTATTGAACAAATGTGACTAGCAAGGAAGAGAGCAAGATGACCTGATGGCTGGTAAAGCAGCAAGATAAGCTGCTCAGATAAACATGGAGAACAAAACAGTGAGAGGAACAATATTTAAGGACATGTGCATGAGCAAAAGGGAAAACTGCTGCTGGCATAACTAGGAATAATGCCACTAAGGCAGTGGGTCAATCTACTGCAGAAGAATGAGGTTCATCTTTTTTGGGGGGGACTCTCAAAGCAGATTTAATGTAATGCATTACAAAACCACAGTCCTCCTTTGGAAAATGTCCTTTCCTTTCTTGGGCAGTGTCAGAGAGAAAACCACAACAGAGGAGAAAGGTGTTTAAATCATTTCAATGGGGAAACAGATCTTTAAAATACTGAGAACCAGCTACAGGACAGTAAAGCCATAACTAGTGAGCACCAAACACTGTTGCACTAGAACAACTTTAAACAGACTGACTTCATTCTGTCCATCTCTTCCATCTGAGGAGATTTCCAGGGGTAAACAGTGGAAGAAGAGGCATCTACTGGAGGAGAGTTAAGTGTATCAAAAGTGGGATGTATCAGAGAAGTAGTGACAGAATGCCCAAGCAAAATAGTTGGAACACGTACTGAGAAAAATGTACAGAGAAAACTTTTGGACTAAGTATAGATGAATGTTTAGTCCATCAACTTCTCTTTTGCTGTTGTTTGATTTCTGTTATACTCAAGGAAATGCAGTTTAATTTCATTCTCTATGAATCGATGAATCTGCATCAAAGATACCAGACTTTGCTTTAATACTTCTTTCTAAAGAAAAAAAAAATCTGCAACACCTGAAATATTTGACTAATTATACAGGACACAGCAGGGAGTCAGAGTTAACAGTAAGATGTAGATGACTAAAATGGCATCAGAACAAATAAGACACGGACAGAGACCTCACGTGATAGCTCAAATCCAGTCACATTCACAGTGAAGTGAGTTAGGTTTCTTTTGACAGCCAGTATTGTTTTCAAATCAATAACTGCCTGGCTTCTCACTGGGAGCAATAGGAAAGTGGGTAGGTACAGGCAGAATTTCAGTCACATAAGAATTCTCAGTCTGGAGAACCATTTCAGGGTAAGGCTTGAGCAACCATGCCTGTAGCGTGACCCAATACTGAATTGGGGGGGCTGCCATCTGAGGCATGGCAGATCCTAGCTGCTACCAAGGAGAAGGATGAGCATTCATTGGAAAAAACACAGCAGTCAGAAGAGTCCAGCTTCCTGCTGAAGCAAAGCCGGGAGTCTCTGCCACAGCACTGAGACCAACTGTCTCTCCACATGGGTGGCTTAACATCATAGTGTTGCTTACTTCATGCTTCTCACAGAAAGCTCCTCATCCTTTCTCTCTTAAACTCCCACATTAAAACATGGGGGTCATTTGTCCATGGAAAGGGAAGGAACTAAAAAAGAAGTCAAGATCACACTCACATCAGGTCAGCTGCCACGCCCGAAATGCCGGGGAGTGCATCTAACTCAACAGCACAGCAATGACTGAGAGCTGTGCTCAACATCTGTGTACCTAATGTGCATATGTAAGGACAAAATCTAGGGGGGAGAAGGGAAGAAATCCAAACCAAAAAACAAATAATGTCTTGCATGGTCAAGCTTTCTGTAATTTAGCCTACTTGAAACAGAAAACAGCACCATTGAAAACATGTTTGAGAGAGAAGGGTGAGTTATGTGGTTTATGAGCTTTAAAAAAAATATAAAATATTTAGTTCTGTTGGTAGGAAACATCTTCATCACTTCCTTTAGATGGTTTATCTTACTGCTTATCAATGAGTGTACTGTACTAATGTCTGTAGATGCAATCTGGACTCTATAATACTGACCGTCTGAAAGTGCTGTTGTTCTGAGCAGTTCTGGTGGGCTAGCTTGGTTAGCAAGTTCAGCCTGCAAAATCCTGCCTGTATGTGCTGTATTCTCTCCCTCTGGGTTCTTCCATAAATCACACATGGTATATAAGCACGAGACTACGTTTCCTGAGGAATGGGTGAGAATTGATAAGCCAATTAATGAAAGCTTGAGAGCTGTCTTCTTGCTGTTTTTACACCACACCAATTTTTGCAGCAGAGGATTGCAGTGCTGATTTTATCATAAATCATTAGTCATTATTTCTTCCAGCAAAGCCTTTGACAGCTTGCTTTGTGTAGTTTAGTGGAATATTCCACAGGATGACAAAGAGAGCATATGTTTGAGGATCTGTGCAAGATGCTAATTGCAAAAAGGCATGAGGACAGGTGTGGGAACATGGTGTAGTACGCTACTTGCAGTGACATGTAGAACCTTCAATTCCCCATAGGTCTTGGACTTCATTTACTTTTTGGGAAGATATGCTGCAATACTATCACAGGCGAGGAGAAGAGAAAGCAGAATTGGCAGCATTTAATGATATTTCACAGCTCTGCAAGACAGTGGGGAACTCTGGTTCATAAAGTCAATCAATATTAAAGTTTCTTCTCTTTGAATGCTCACAGCCGGAGCAGAGGTTTTGCCCTTCTGTTCCTCCATCTGTACACCAGTTCAAAATGAATCATCTGCACTAGTGGACAGTGAAGAGAGTAAGTGCTTCCACAAAACAGCTTTTTTTAAAGAAAACCTTTAAAGTTAAACCGTAGCCATCTGTCATGGTAAAGCATTGATATACTTTCCACCTTCGGAGAGATTTACAGGCATTGACTAATTAGTCCTTGGGACATAAGAGGACTGATTTTTTCCCAATTTAGACTGGGAAGTCAGCAGGGCCATCTTATATCCTGGGGCAGGAATACAGGCTCCCTGTAAGGCAGGAGAATTTTTAGTAGTAGTCAACATTTTCAAGTGGGGGGTTGTAAAGGTAAGCACTCTACCCCTACTTAGGCACTTGTGACAAATTAAAGGCTTTTTTATTTTTTAATTTTCACAACTGCTGCGCATCCAGATATTCCTATTGACTTATAAATACCAAATGTCCCATTTGAATAGGAGCTGCAGGTGCTCAGTCCTTTGAATATTAAGCCATTAGAAACGGTGTGAATTAGACCTACACAAGTGTCCATTGATTTTTTAGCTGAACAGGAAAATAATTCCCATGTTCTAAATGTTTTTGAGTTGATGTGAAAAACGTTTTCTTTTTAATGAAAATGACCTTTTGCTACCACATTTTTTGATTTTTATTTTTGCACTGAATAAAATATTTCATTTCATTTTCTGAACTAGTTTAAAGAATAAGAACTTTAGATAGCCTAAGTCTTGAAAGGTCATAAGCTTTGCTCTGTCCTGTCATTTAGAAATGCCAAATTAAAAACTTCCACATTTTTAAAAAAGAAGTAATTATTTGACCTAAAGTATTCATCAAATTTGATGCAAATCCATTTTTTGCTGACTCAGAACTTCATATTTCAGCAAATAGATCATTGTCCTGTCACTAACTTCATGCTTGGGAACTGAACTTACAACATTCACAGGGTGATGGTAACTCTCCAAATGAAAACCCTGGATTCAAACTCTGCTGGTTCAGGCTAGGACATTTCAGGGACTGCAGCCTTCAGCCATCTGCCTTGCCCCTTTTCTGGAGGGTACGAGCTCCACAGCAAAGACAATTTGTTGCAGAGCTATGGCAGCTCACAAGTTATTGTGAATACTGGTTTGTACTTTAATTGCCAGGCTATGGACCGAGGCCACTGCTTCATGGCCTGCACCAGTCTGACTGACTGAGCCCTACCCAACCTTTGTCCCCCTCTCCACCCCTAGCATTGTCATCTGGGAAGGAAACCTGCCCCAAAGCCTTGCCAAAGGATGTCTCTACTTAGAGTAGTAAAGGCAGGGGGGAAAGGATCATAGACAACAGGTGAGAAGTATTTGGAAATGGTAAGTAAGGCATGTGATGCAGTGACCACAACATGTAAGCAATGAAAATGTATATGAAAGCTATAACTTTAAGGCCTCAACATAAAGAAGACTACAGTACTTTGAGCTGCTGAATAAAGGAGGATGGAAAAAGGGGAAAACCAAAAGGAGGCATGAAAAATCGATGCTGTAAGTATGCAAGAGAAACACATTAAAACATGGGGGTGTGAGAATGGTGAATCACTTCCATTGGGTTAGGTTCCTTGCCTACAAGACCTTTGCCTCAGCTTTTCAGTGTTCCTGTAAATCAGTATGTAGTCCAGCAATAATAAAACATATTATTTAAGGCCTTTTAATTTCTCTAAAGAATTATATACATTGAAGCAGGTCATTTAAAAAATTACAGCCCAATTTTTATGCATGTTTGCTCTAAATAAACATTATTTATGATACCACGCTTTCTAAGGCATGTGTGTTCTAAGGTTAGGATGTTTTGAACGGTTCTTTATAACCAGCTCTAAAGCCTCGTGAATTTTTTTGGCATGGACAGTTGTTTTCAGCCATGAGCATTACAGTCCTCCAGAAATATGCAAAATAAAATGTGACAGTAGGGCAAAATATTTTATAGGCAAAGTGATTTTCCGCAGTAGGGGGAAAGGCCAAGTGCAAATGCTGAAATGCATTCATAAGTGCATTTGTGCCACTTCTGCAGCTGCTGGAGTGCCACTTGCTCACATGGATTCATTCACTGAAGCATTTGAAGTTACCCACTGCATTATGAAGTGGGCATCCAGCACACCTCTGAGCAGTGAGCTGCCAGATTGCTGCTTTGCTACCAGCAGTTACTGTTGATCTATTAATATTATGAAAGGATTAAAACGGATAATAGACAGAGCAGTCTGTTATTTCCAACAAGAAAGTCACAAATCTGTCCAAAGTCTTGTGAGTAAGTTGTAGGGAGGGTTTACCAGTGCAGCGGTTTTGTCGTGCTGCAGTTTTGGACAGGAGGATTTGACCTTGACCATCGTGCCATGCTGTTGCTGGAGACAGATGCTGCGCTACTTCTGTGACTTTCCGTGTACCTGATTGTTTTCCCTATGTGTTATACTCTTTGTTTTGGAGAAAAGGTGGCATTTACCATGAGTTTGGGCAGCATTTATCTTTCTTGCTAGTAGAAGTTTCTGTAGCCTATTGCAATATAAATAACACCACTGCTGCCCAGGAAAGAAGGAATTGGTCTTTAATATTAAAGACCTGTAGTAGTAGGTGACATAGCTTAGCACCCTTCAAATCTCAACTGCACATGCAACACAGATGCTAAATTGATAAAAAGAGGACACTTTTATCAAATATTAACCTGTACAGAACACCAGGTGACTAGAAGATGGGTGAATGTTAAAGAAGATTTGTAGTCTGATGAAGGAGTCAGCATCCCCTAAGTTTTGGGGCTTTCCTTGTTTAAGTAAGTTTTCCATGGTCTGTGCACTAACCAGTAATGCTGTTACCTACAAATCAAACAGGATAGCAGACTAGGTAAAAAAGTAGGAACCTCAATAAAAATGCTGTGAGTTTCTTCACAAGGCTACGATTATTCATAGTAACTGTGTCGTGGTTGCATCAGAGACCCCAAATGAAATTGGAGCTGAAATGTATTGATTATCTACAAATACGCAGAGAAAAAAAAATCTGTCTTGGAGAATTTACAGCTTAAACCGACAAGGTTAAAAGACAAACAAACAACTAAACAAAAAAAAATAATCAAAAAACCAACAGAACAAAAGGAAGGAAGAAACAGAGTAGGAAATTAATTCCCAAAGCTGATAGAGTTCACCCACAGTTTTATGGTGGATTAAGGGCTCACAGTTGAGTCAAAACTCAGGCGTTCCAATTCCCTGACTTTATCCTTTCAGGAGAAAGGAAACAAAACAAAGGCTAAAATGCGTAGAAAAGATATTGGTCCTTAAACGTAGTGAAACAAGTAGGAGGTTTTGTCATAAAATGTTAATCTGATGGCAGATATAAGGAATGTCACTGTATGGTGGAGAAGAAAACATGGCATGCAGCAAACTACTCTGTTATATCTTGAAAAGGTGAATAAAATTCCTCTAGTGTCTTCTCCAATGACTTCTTTTAGTGTCTCTTCTTTCAGCCAGGCATCCAAACTTGGAGCTGCAAAGAAATCAAGTTCTCTTGTTGCCTTTGCTAAACTCTCTTCACAGTCATCATTGACAAACTGCTGGCATTACAGAAGGTAAAAGGGGCAAACCTTGCCAGCCATCACACTGACAGCAGTTGGCCAGGTCTGGGAGCCTGACCTGTTTCATGTCGGTGTTGGCCATCTTTTTGTTAAGGTGCACAGCTGGACATCATGGTTCATAAGATAATGTGATTGATCATCAGCTTCCTGTTCCCTAGGTCAAGCACCAACTACTTTTCTTCATTATTTGAGGGTGATCCAATGCTGCTTCTATCAAAAGAGCAATTTCTGCTCATTTCCATGAAGGGTGAATTAAGCCCTGGGAGTGGAGGGTGAAAACCATGCTTACTGGGTCATTCCTTCTGTTGGTGACAATGCTGTGGTAAGCTTTACTCTCTGGTAAATTACTCTGCCACTGACTCAAGAGTGAACATGGTGAGAACTGCCCACGTTCCTTGTTATTTAAATAGATGTGCAGAACTTGTCAGTCAGTGAGGGTTACTAGGGTTTACATGAAAGCTGGGAAACTGCATTCACTACATACTGCAGATTATAGGACTCCATTGAAGTTATAAAAGTGAGATTTAGCTTGTACCAATGTCTCAGCAAAATGCCTGGCTTGGTTTAAACTTTTCTGATCAGGACCAACTTATAACTACCATTGGGCAGCTCCAGTGATTGTTTTCACTGCAACAAGACAGAAGGTCCTCTGAAGTTCAGAGCTTGTTGAATTCCAACATCAAATTATTTTGGTGGGGGTTTTTGTTTGTTTGGTTGGTTGGTTTTTTAAACTTTTCTAGCTCTTTCCAAGTTTTTTTCTTCCAAACAGCAGCAGACTGTGATGGAATAACTTCTAGACCTATTTTCATGAACTCCTGAAGAGGTCCCTCATAGGCAAGCTAAAATATAAAACAGCAGTAAGTGGCAGTAAAAACAGTTTGTGGAGGTGTGGTTTTCTTTATAGAAGCACAGTAGTTTAATGGCATGAAAACTCTGAGAGCCATTCCTGATCTCTTGTTTTTCCTGCATGTTCATGCTTAGATTTCTAACTGGTGTGATGATCATAAGTCTTATGATTTCACAACCTTAACTTTTAACAATTTACTTTATTGTAAATCTATGTCCAGATAAGATGGAAATGAGTCCATAAACAGAACAAAACTACATTTTAGAATGGGCTTGTTTGTCAGTTAATTAAAACATGTCTTACATGAAATTTATTTATTTCTTCATTAAGCTGGCTATTCTGCAAAGGTCATCACCTTCTCCACATGTTATATACAAATGAATATATAGTAGCAAATTTACAGTCTGAATAGGTATATTAAAACTGAGTCATAACAACCCTTACATCATACTGACCTTGTTTAATTGTCCTGCACCAAATGTTCATATATGAATATGAAATTCATACATATTTTAGTCTATAAAAGCAAACTGACAATTATAATTTAGGAATTGGAATAAGGAGGTCCACAAGCATACTGCAGCTTAAAAAATGATCTTGACGTTTCTGATACCGTCCATTTTTATTGTTGTCACTGTGAATTTAGGTCATATCTTCAGGATCTATTTAAAACTATCTAATACACTATACATGCACAGAATGTACCCTCAGCAAGTTTGCTGATGACACTAAACTGGGAGGAGTGGCTGACACACCAGAAGGTTGTGCTGCCATTCAAAGAGACCTTGATAGGCTGGAGAGTTGGGCGGGGAGAAACTTAATGAAATTCAACAAGGGCAAGTGCAGAGTTTTGCATCTGGAAAAGAACAACCCCATGCACCAGTACAGGCTGGGGGCTGACCTGCTGGAGAGCAGTGTAGGAGAAAGGGACCTGGGGGTCCTGGTGGACAGGAGGATGACCATGAGCCAGCAATGTGCCCTTGTGGCCAAGAAGGCAAATGGCATCCTGGGGTGCATTAGAAAGGGGGTGGTTAGTAGGTC
>VZRW01012019.1:219307-262402 GCA_013398125.1 Aegotheles bennettii
ATCCCCCCCTCTGCCGGCCTTCAGCGGCTCCGGGGGGCGGGGGGGGGGGCGTGCGCCTTCTCCTAAGCTTGTGCTCATACAACCCGTGATGAATTTGAGATGAAATGATTGTTCTGAGGTGTGGGTGGCGATTATGCAGAGCGGCGGTGCGCAGCCTTGTAAAGCAAGTGGGTATCGGGTCCAAAAAGTTACGTTTTTCAAGTTTCTTGGCTCAGAGCCTTTACAAAGTTTATTTTGAATATCTTTTCCTTGCAGAACTAGTACAACTGTCCAGCTCTCCCCTGAGAATGGTATAAAGTAAATATAGGAGTTCCTGAAAAATAACAGTAAGTACATTTTAAATCGGCAACGTTTTGTTGTTAACTTTATAAGAATGCCTCTTAACCTGCCAAGGCTCAAAATGTGAAACAAACACACTGAGAGCGCCAAGGATAATAATAGTGCAGGAAATATACCGCGTGTTAATTGCTTTGGTGTAAACAGGGCTGCCTCTGAGCTGTGTTTCATGATACAGCAATTACGGTGCAATTTCAGCAAGGGATGTTTTGAAGTGTATTTATAAGCAAATGGGTTTTCTTTTGCTTTTGTCCCTCAGCTGCCTGATTGCCCCCGGTTAAAATATTTATCTTTTGGGAAGAGGGGGAAATTGAGCAAGAACTGTGCAGAGTCCTGTATCTGTGACTGAGGACGTTGTTTCCTCCTCTTCCCCTTAGCTCTTTCTCCTCCTTCCCCCAAATGCACGCACACACGCGTGCCGGCTCATCCTCCGTTATATAATCCTGTAGACATTTATGGATTGTTCATTGTTCGTATTAATCCCATTCTTTCCATGTCAGCCCTGCTTGATTGAGTGACTTACACAGAATGTTACACAGTAAAGAAAAATATATTTGAATTTTCATAAAGTTCTTCCAGCTTGAGCTGCAAGCTTGCTTGCTTTGAAGGTTTTCTTTCCCTGGTTCCTGCCTCTGCCCCTCTTTTTTATTTCTGGAGCTGTGTAAGTAGGATCTAATCTGATGACCAGTAACTAGATAAGAAGGAAGAACAGTGGTGACAGTTTCCTGGTAAAGTCCCTCTTGTGCACTATTAGGAGAGTACTCATTAACACACAGCAGAGCTGTTCAAAGTACTGCAGCAACTTTGAAAAACTTGCAAGTCAGAGAAAATAAAAGACTAATATGGCTAAAACATTACCATGATGTGAAATGAGTGTTATTGAAAAATACAGTCAGTGCAGCCTGTGGAGCTTGAGTGTGTGATTTGCCCAGTCTAGAGATGTACACGATTCCCAGTTTATTCATGCTGGGGAAGTTGCACAGGGGTAGTTGACTTTCTTTTGTCTCTTTGTAATCTGTTTGAAACTCACTGTGCAGTACACCACACTTGTCTTCTCTGTAGCTTGCAACTTTGCTGTGAGTGTCATTGTCTGAGGATTTTTTTTTTTTAATGAAAAAAGGGGAAGGAGGGAAAAAGAGAGCCAGTTTCTGTACTTACCCTTTTGATATTTTTCCCTATACTCTCCATCTGCCAGGAAAAACTTAATGGGTGTACAATTCAGATGGATTTTGACGAGGGGATAGGAAAAATTCTTTCCTACTCATTCTGTGGCAGTCTTTTGTGGACACTGAAAGTATCTGCAGTTCAGCAGTCATTATGTAACCTGACTGTGTCTTCTTAAAAACAAGTGCTTCTGTTTCCTTGCTGTCAGGTGCAACATATTGCATATGTTGTCCTAAGAAGTGATATTTTATTTTTTGTACTGCCCCTAACATTCATAGGAAAAGCTTATTATGCTACTTAAAGGTGTAACTGTTGCTACAGTGGTGCTCTGTGTGTGTTGTATTTCCTGACAGCAATGCTGTTCTGCAGCAGCTTGTGGATCAAGAGTAACGTGGAGCTCCACCCTTCCTTCCGTTCTTTGTTTTTTCTACCTAGTAGAAGGCTCTTTGATTTTAAGGTTTGGGCTCATAGATGTGCTTTCTCACAGTCCAGCCTACAAAAAGTGGTGTTGGACTATAATCTCACGTTTGCCATGTTGATATGCAGATAGCAGAGCTCCCATGTTCACTCTTAAGATGTGTGGCCGCCTTCTTTTGATACTTGAGATGGATTCGGTGTGTGATGGAGTGAGAGGCTGATGTGTATACATTTAACTGTAAGTAGGGGAAGGTGTCCATAGATCTCTGCCAGTGCACCTGTATGCTAACATGCACTGTCCAACTATTCCAATGACAGGCTGCTTTTTTGGTTATATTGCCCACCATGATGTTCTCAGATTAGGATTTGCTTGGGATTTAGATGAGGCCATCAAGTACAATTTTCCTTTTGAGTTGTGACTTTGCTATCACTTGATTTTCAGTTTCCTAAAAACAAGTGATCCTTTTAAAGTTTAGGAGCTCTCTATGTTATGCTGTGGTGTGGATGTGCTGTATGTCCTTGTATTAAAAAAATGTTTTTAGAAGGTGATGGGCTTTGGGGAACCAAAACTAGAAAACATCATATACCTTTGGAGCAAGCAAAAGTACTGTTGTCTCTTCTGGTTTATTTTGCTTCACAGTTATGCCTGGCTCTAGTAGACTTTCTCCTCTGCTGTATCCCTGCACTGTCCTGAGGGGACAGCTTTGGGGGAGAATGAGTTGGTTGGGTTTTCCTCACTGTTCAGTCATTATCCTATTAAAAAGGAGATTTCAAGAAGAGGTTTTTTGCTTTATGAAATCTTTGTGGCTTGAACACTTGTGACTAGAAATGGCTTTGTAACAGCCATCAGACCACCATTCAGTAAGGTCTGTGCTGTATCTTTAAAAGATTTCCCTGCTTTGAATGAGTTTTTTTTGAAAAAGGTTCTTGTATTCGTGGCAAGAGGAACATGCCAAGTACACGTTGTTAAACTTGTGTCAATTTAACAGAGCAACTGTTTAAAGTGTTTTGGATAATTTTCCTTCTACTTGAGTCAGTCACTTTTTTTGTTGGTTTTTTTTGTTTGTTTTTTTTTTTCCCTTTCTCCAAATATAACACTGGAAAAAGAGAGAAACTGAATGCAATTGGCAGGAGCCAGTATGTTGGCAGGCAGTTGATAGTACGGATCATAAGAGGTGATAATATGTATGTGACACTTAACATAAAATAAACTGCATACATATGGTGTTACAGAGATGAATGGAAGAATAATCACAAGATTGTGAAGCTATCTTCCAGTCCGCACTTTTGCATCAAGTTATTTGCAAGGATTCGGTTTCATTATTGCAAGTGTTGTGAGATACGAAAGAGAAATTGAAGGGTAATGCCACAACTGTTCTGCTAGTTTCCTTGGTTTTCTGATCACTGTTAACATTTAAGAGGAATATTAATAAGAAGTATGCGTTACAGGGGATGGCTGACGTGTTTCCTCTTTGCTCCGTTTCAGATCTGACAGAGGTAAACTGGGTTATGGCCACACACTAAGTGACTGGTGCCATGTTTGTGGTACCCATCAGTAAGTTACTCATTTCTCAAGCTGCTGAGCAGATTGGTTTGTGAAGCGTGTGCTTGCAGTTAAGGGCAAGGTGGACAGTGATTGACATGGTGCTTGTTTGCAAACACTTGAAACTGCATCCATGTATTTCTCCTAATGGCAAGTTTCCATCGTGAGTGCTTTCATTTGACTACAGTAAGCTTGTTTTCAGTGGCTGCTAGGAGGAACAAGTTAGTTGTGGGAGAGTGGAAGCGAAGGACAAGCCATTTTTCTGCTCAGTGGTAAATGGCACTATGAAGAAGACTCAAAGCCACTGCTGGTAGGGGTCCCCTTAGAAGAGTGTTTTAGTTTATGTATAAATGAACTCACTTTGGTATGTTTCTAGTGAGCAGCCTTTGGAGTTCTTTAGAAAGCTGAATACGCTACCTGGAGATGTTACACAAATGTGAGAAACGACCTATTCTTACTGCTTTTGCAGACCTAAGTATACTCACTGATACTTCTGCTGTGTTCCATTTACAGTCAGATAACACTGCAGAACTCCACAGGAGCTATCACTAATGCAAGGGAGGGAGGGGGATCTACCAGTCAATGCTGAGGGAAAAGATTTCCCCTTTCAGATCGAATTCAGTTGATTTAAAGGGTTTGTGAAACATCACCTTCAGTAAAGAGGCTGGAGGATGGGAATAAGAAAGCAAATTGTTCCAGAACAGATCTATTACAAAATAATAGCTGTGTCCTAGCTGTGTGTGTTGTCTTGTCTTTTGCTTCTGCTTTCCTTCTGTTTTTTTATATCTCAAAGTTAAACTTTCATAATTTCTTCTTGCATGTTTGTCACCTCTACCTTGGTACCTTATTCTTTGGTCTTTGGCACATTTATTTATCCCAGCTCTCATGGTTTCACGGACTTTGTCTAGTCCTTAAATTCCTTCCTTGGCATCCCTTAGATTATTATTCAATTAATAATTTTATTTTAGATTTGCAAGAAATGCTGTGGGCTGAAGTGTCTTATCACCTCCTGTGTTCTTTCAAAGTCTCTAGCTCAAACTGTTTATGGTACAGTCCTAATTTATGGGGGGCATATGTAGTGTAAAACTGCCTCTGCAATATTGTGTCTTCAGGGACGGAGTAGTTTTTTTATCAGCTACATGAATGCATATATGCATATATTCTTCTTGTTGAGCTTGCTTCAGCTGAAAGGGAGAATGGGTCACTGCTTCTAAGAGAGCTTCAGTCTCTGGAGATATGATGGCTTTAAACTCACATGTTTGAAAACAGCAGAGCATGCTTGCTTGAAGATGATCTAATTTCCCAGCGCTCTTTGCAGATTGGAGAGTGTGCATGAACAAGGACACAATGCTCCATGTGGACCTTTTTTTCCTTCGTATATTAAGCTGACAATCTGTAGATCAAATACATCCAACATTTTGAAGTTAGACAAAAGGAGAGATATGCAGGATATGACAATGGGCTCAAATAACACTGTCGGCATGCCAACTTTCCTCCTTCAGCTGAAATTTTATGTATGATTATTGGGACTATTCTACTATGGTCAGTGCTATTTAGAGGTGTTCTTCTAGCTCATTGTCAGCTTGATAGTAAGAATGGGAAGAGTGAGGGCTTCTAATTTTTAGTCTGTTAGAAACTTCTGTAAAATTAAGCATGTAGTTGTCTTACCCTGTGACCGTGTACATGCTTGAAGTAAAGAGTATACTTAGTATATTTGTTTGCTGACTTGAAGCCCACATCTGCTTCTTCTGATGCTGGCTTGATCTTTTTCTGTAGTAATAGTAGATGCATAAATATTGAGAAAATAGGAGAAATATTTTTAATTTAAGAAAAAATGTAGTTAAATTTTTGCTGTTTTGGAGTGATGGAAAGAGTTTACCAAAATCAGTATTTCAATAAACTACTACAAAGTGTGGTTAACACTTTATTCCATAGATACAGAACTGTCTTAGCTAACTATTCATATATTCTTAGTACATGCATGAGTTCTGGTGCTTAAGTTTGTAGTCAGAGTGAAAATACTACTTTCCTGTTTTCCTTCAGCCAATGCACATGTGTTGTATAGTCCAGCATGAGTGCAAGGGATGCCTCATGTGAGCAGTTCAGGCTTTTGTCTGGCTAGACTGGCAATCTGCTGTATACTTTGTTGAATCTTGCTGGAGCGACCATAGTGGGGATGACTTTAAATTGCTGCTTCATATATTAAGAGAAATGATATTCTACTGAAGTAGAGCAATGAGAAATTTGTAAGTATTCATATAATACTCTCTGGCCCTACAATGAAGCTGATTTGCACATTTCTTCTCTAATAATAAGAGGAGAAAAATGTCTGACACGGGTTGGTATAATGTAATTTTTTACCCTTAGTGCCAATGCATGTATCTTTTACATTTCAATACAGTTTTTTCCATGGCTTTGCTTTCTGGAATACAATTGCACATTAGTTTTCATAGGAACGGTCATGGCTTCAGCTGGAAATTGAAACCTGATAAGTGTTGACTTGGTGCTTGGACTTTTGGACAAACTTTTTCAATGACACTCAGGCAAACCAACTGAGAAAAACAATTTTCCCCAAATGTAAGTACTGGTTCTGCATTCTATAAAGGATATCTGGTATACCCTTTGGTCACTAAGCTTTTAAAATGCTGAAGTATTCGTGTTTGTTCCCCCNCTCATCTGTTGAAACTCTACCTCCTGTGGTTCAAGTACATTCCTCCTATCAACCTTTTCACCCCACCTCCCACTGACCTTGTTCACACACACTCTGACATCTCTTCTGCCCACCAAAGTCACAAAATTCAGGTCTAAATGTGGGGTCTAATTCTGAGCTATACTTTATGTAGATCTATAATCTCTTCTCCTATAGATATGCATACAAGTTTCTCATTGTGCTTAAACTTCCGGAAAAAAAGTGGAACATTTGAACAAATGAGAACTTCCATTGGAGAGCAAATGGACAGAATGTTTGGTGTGGTGGTTGTAAACTATTCAGGAGAAGATTGTAAGGGGGGAGAAAAGATCCAGCCAATGAAAAAGCCTACAAAGGCAGAAGAAAATGTATGGTCTTTCCTACTTTGTACCACTTAATGCAATTTTAACCATATCTATGGCAAGTAATTAAAGATTTGACAGTGCCAGTTCCCGAAAAGGAAGAAGGCATGAAAAATGGCCCACATCTTGAACAAAAATACCAGATTGGTTTTTTAAAATTGTAACTAATGTTAGCACAGTTTATGCAGTCTTTTTTGAAAATACTAATTTTCATATCTTGTAGCCAAAAGTGAAATTTTTACAAAAGTGCAATTGTGGAAAGCGATGTATAAAATTTGAAGAGGGAAAAATAATCTCTTCTGCCCTGTGCTGCTCGGAGCCTTTCTCTGTCCTGTCTTTCTTCTCTGACATATTTGGACTTGACCTGTTGAAACTTCTGCATCTGTTCTTCCATCTGTATAAAATACTGGTGATTTCACCCTGTATTTCTTGGGTTAGCCTTAGGATGTAACATGTACAGAATCTTGGATAAACTTTTCTGATATGCAGTGACCTGGGCTTTTATTTCTTGACCTGCCAAAAATAACCCATTTTTTCCTTAGCTACGTTAGGATGTTAGCTCGTTGGAAGAGTGTGTGCCTATGTGTGTGTTGGGATCATTTTCTGGAAGGAAAAGGTTTCAAGGACTTCATCCCCTGCAGCTGCTAATGAGTCAGAAACACATTATGATAAAGGAGAGAAATGTGCAGAGGGAGAAGGGAGGAAAATAATCTACATAATTTTAAATCCAAGTTGAAATTCAAGTTCTATTTTAAAACAAACACATAAATAAAATGGTTTTGGGCTATTTGCACTGGAATTTTAAATTGATTTCCTGGCTCATATGCCAGAGGAATCAAAACATCCACGATTCAGGTGTGGTGGTGTGAGAGTTCAAATTAAAACAGTAGGTTGTAAGTTTTTTTTGTTATGTTACAGGTAGCTTGAATTTTGTAAAATTATTCACCTCACTCTAGAGATGACAAGGCTTTTAGCTTTGAATTAATTTTGTATGATTAATATATGAAGGTTGAAAAGGCGACTTTTCTGGCCTATGGGCTACTTTTCTGTAATTAAAGGAATGATGGCATAAGGGAAAAAGCAGTCAGACTTCCCTCCCCTAAATCAGTAAATAGAGAACCACCAAACCAGACTAGAAAATCAAACCTAAGTCAACCTGCAGGTCCTTTGTTTCCAGCTAATTGTTTTTACTGTGTTCACTGGTCCCCATAAGCTTGACTAAGGGGATAAGCCTTGCTTTCCTGTCTTGAGGCTTTTCTCTCTTGATCTATTGAAATTCAGAGTGGAGGGCCCCCTTTAGAGAATGTCCTGTCCTGGCAGTCCCCTCTGTAACAAAGAGGCTCCAGCTGTGGGTATGGATTGAAGAGAGAGGTAGCCTCTCCAGCAAGGAATTTGGAGTCATTTAGGACCTAAACCAGTAGTTTTAATTTAATTGAAAATGGTAAGCCTGAGTCAGTGAAGTTTTCAGACTGCTGATGTCCTGCACTTGAATTCAGACAGTACCTGGGCAGGCCCACTGTGTTCTGCTACAGGTTCCATTTCTAAGGATGTAATTTTAATGGCATTACATTGTGCAGCTGTGTGTTTTTGCTGTGATGGAAGAGACATTATAAGCCACTGGTTTGACATTGAAAGGATGTAATTTCAGTCTTTGCATCAGATAAAGACTAGCATCCTTGGGACAGCTGCCCTCCAGTGTTTCAATGCTAGCAGGGTTCCTGCAGGAAGGAGAGGAGGATTCAGATGTGCTGCATAAGTGCAAATTCTGGTAAGAAGTAGTAAGCATAACCCTGGTTAGAAGCGCTCATAAAATGTTTTCTGTATCTTCCAGCTTCTTCATCCCAGTCTGTTTCAGCAGCTTCATCTGTGTTGAGATACCCAGCCATTAGTTATGCATGTATAATTACAGCTATGCATGTAATTAACTCCATTAGCATTATTAGCCAAAGGGTTTAGTTTTAGGTATGGCAGCCTATGTGCATTGTCACTTCATATGCATACTAAATGAGATGAGGCAGTACTTGAAGAGAAGCCTTGGGAGAAAAGTATCTTTTCAAAAAGTTCACAGAATCACAGAATCCTAGGGGTTGGAAGGGACCTCGAAGGATCATCTAGTCCGACCCCCCTGCCAGAGCAGGGTCACCTAGAGTACATCACACAGGAACGCATCCAGGTGGGTTTTGAATGTCTCCAGCGAAGGAGACTCCACAACCTCTCTGGGCAGCCTGTTCCAGTGCTCTGTCTAACAAAAGTTAATCTGGATCTGTTGTTTTGTCAAGAGTACTACCACTGGGAGCAATCAGTTGTGATACCGTTAGCTTGTGAGAGCTGCAGAAAGATCTCTTACTCCACAGTATTTACTGAAAGGGACAGGCAAGTCTGGTATGGTCAGCATGGATACATGCTCTTTACCCATTCCATGGAGAAGTTACAAGTGAGAGCAAGGCCATGAGTGTGTTCTGTATTGATAAATGTAACCTGAAGAAGTTAGAAAACTTGGGGGTTGTTTTGTGCATCTCCTCAATGTTAATTTAAAAATACAACGGTTGATAGTAGGCAGAATGCAGGCGTGGAGGGGTGCATTTGCAAGATGTTCTCTGAGTTGCCTTCCCTGGGGACAGTATGGACAGTATGCAGTGGGAACTCTTGTTCTCTCCTACTGTTTTTCAGACTATAACATGAAGTTACTGCTGTAGCTGTAATGCCTTGGTGAGCTCATTCAGCCTAACTGGGCAGAGAAGATCTGCTGTCAGTTCTTTTCAGATACAGGCAAAATTGAACTGCTCCATCTACAAAATAATGGTAGAGGAGCTCCTTGGATGGCAGATGACCTCCCACCAGACACTGGAAGAACCTCAGGGCAGCTTTGTTTAGGTCTGACTATCCAGTATTTGTACCGAATAAATCTACATATCAGCTGTAGGTAGACATTCTGGAACTCTTAGTATATGCTGAAGGCAAAGAAAGTATTTGAAGGTTGGATTCAGTTAGAGATATCTGCTATTGTTTGTTTTCTTTTCTTAATCTGATGCTGGCACAAAGCCTCATGAAAATGAAGTCAAAGAAAAGGGGGCTTTTTTAGAAGGTACTTTGTCAACAGATGTGAACAAAGGTGGTTTTAAAGTGTTGCTGAACCACTGACACAAGCTCTGAAAGGAGTGTACTGAGACACTCTCTGGAAACATCTAGATTTTGTAAAGGGAAGGAATGTCAGCTCTGTCTTTCCTCACTGAGAGTTGATTGTTCAAGTAATTCTATAGGCAACAGCTCTGTCTCTTGGGCAATAGTTGGTGTGTGTTACTAAAGGTTGTCGATAAATGAAAACCACAAAGGAACCATATGATTTAGTTAAAAAATACTAATGTGATGTTTTTGTTTTGTTTTTCGTTTTGTTGTTTTGTTTTGTTGTTGTTGTTTTCTGCAAAAGAACTTCATCTGCAACTTTTTGCGGGCTTAATGGAGAGAGCTGTGCAGGTGGTTATCTTGGTCTCATACCATGAAAGCTGGTACTAATTAGCTATAATATTTCTAATAAAAATGTTAACCAAATAATCCTGAACTGCTGGCATAACAACATTCAGCCCAGTGGCATTAAACCACTAGAGAGTCTGGCCTTTAGAAGGGAAAGAAAGAGAATTAATCTCAGATACACAGTGCCATAAATGTTGACTCTTCAGTTGTGACCAGTGTGTAACCTCTTTGTGCAGAGAATCAATCCATGGGTTCACAGTTCAGCTCCAAACAGTGTTGAATGAAAAAATGAGTTCAAAGAAAGGAAGGCGCCTTCCTTGAATTGTATGAGAAATTGATGCAGTCTGTTAAAATATTCAAAGTTACTTTTTCCTATCTAAGGTCTAACACTGGTCTTCAGCTACTTCTGGTCCCATTGAGGAATTCAGGAAATGAGTGAATGTTGAGGGTGATACATGCGATAATTGCAAAGGCTTTTGCTATTTGCAGAACAATTTGGATACTGTAGGGGAAGAAGTTGTCTGCTTCTTTCTCACTGGTGTGCTACTAAAGCAAAATAATTGTATTTAGGAAGAGAAGGACCTTCTCTGATTTTGTGTTAGTAAAGCGACTATGTATTAGGAGCAGCAGTTTCCCCATTGTTATATTCATATATATGTTTGTATGTTCATACATATTCATGTTATACCTCATTGCATATGAGATCTGCAATGTTGTGGCTTTTCCTTCTTTTCTGCAGAGCATTTTTATGTAGGTAGGAGAAGAGGTGCTCATTGCTGATGAAAGCTGTTGTATGCTACCTGTGCCGTTGGAAGGGAAATTTTGTGTGGGTTTAAAAACAAAACAAAACTGCCAATGCCAGTGGCTTTTTTAAAAATTATTATTTTTTTAATTCTCCTTTTAAAAACTTATCTTGGACTTCCTTATCTCCTCTCACAAAAAAAGAGACTGTTCAGTTTCTGGGTCTTTGTTGGAGCAGTACTGCCAGGAGCCTTCCTGGCCTCTGGCACTATCAACAGAAAAAGCTACCCTTGGAAGAATGGAGTATAGTTTAAGGAGGGGGGTGGGGGATACCAAGACTGGTAGCAAAAGGCAGAACTTGGCATTGCAAAGAAATGTCTGAAAATAACATTTGTGTTCCTTGAAACTTTTGACAATGGTAGGATAAGGTTAAATGAAGGAGGAGAAAAGGGAAATAAAGTGAGCAGAAGTGGAAAGCATTAGCAGGTCCAAAGAGGGGATGAGAGGGTATTGGCAGGTTTATTTAAGCATCGTCTTTCTGTGCAAGATAAGCCTGGAACAGGGAATTGGTGATCCCTGGTGTTTTAGTTTAGTAATTTAAATCTATATGACATGTAATTATATGTTTTGAGTTTTGCCCCCTCACTCAGCCACACAAGCTTAGTCCATCAGGGGTATGGAATTGAGTTTGAATATTGCTGGGTTGTTGTATAACTTAGAACTAACTCTGAACCATGGAAGAATGATATATAATGGCACATTCATTGGGTAAATATTCCTTGGTACCACCTTACTCCTCCACAGGTTTAATACATGTTTATTTTTATATAATACAGGGTGTTTCAAAAAGATGGACCCAATTTCAAAGCAGTATATTTCACGATGGCAATGTGTTACAAGTACACAAAATTTTATAAAAGGTTTAATGAGTTACCAAGTTTTAGAAACCTTTTTATAAATGCTCTATGTACCCTCCACCTGCTGTAGGGGCAACATTGAGACCACACTTGAATTTTTTCACAATAAGTTGGGTCCATTTTTTTTAAACATTCTATATTGTCCAGCTGGGTGCAAAATCTCTAGCTTATGGCAGGGCAGGACCAGAACATGTTAATAAACAAACTTTGCATCCTCTGGTGTGAATGATGAAGCCCTGTTACAACTCAGATTGTTTACAGATTGGCTGCTCTCTCAGAGCCATCACTCTGGATTTTCTCCTGTTTTTTTTTTCTTTCCCTCGCTATCCTTTCTGTCTGCTGTTGCAGAGCCTGTTTGAGCCCTCAGCAGACAGCATTATGGGTTGTCTACCATAAGGCTGCAGTGGGAGTAAGGAGGCTCTTGAGCTAGGAAGCTTTTGAGTTTTTAAGGCCAATCCTAGATTATTCTGGGTCTTTTAAGGTGGGTGGGTGTGTGTGAAGACATGAGGATTCTTATTCCCATTAAATTACAATTAAATAAGTGTTTGGGGTTTTTTAAAGTAATCCCGTTGATTCTGCACAAACCAGGACATATATGGTTCATAATAATTTTTTTTTTTTGCAGTACAGGCATGAAGAATAATGGAGAAAATAAATGCATGGGTCAGATGAGCTGAGTGGGAAGCACCCGTCTTATGCAGCTATGCTTCTGACAATAGCTACTTTCTAAACAGCATGAAAGTCTTCCAGTGAAGATTTTTTGCTATTTAGGAGATGAGATTATAATTTGCATTCAAGAAGCATTCTTTTAATCAAAATAGTTGGCTTCTGTATTCATGTGCCAGTGTGCGTGTGTGCAAACACACAGTATGGCAGCAGGTAGGGCAGTAGGGATTTTGCTTATTTTTTCAACGGTTGTGAATGTTAAGAAATTAGCTGTTAAACTGTAGATGGAAGCTAAGTTTCTGTGAATTTAATGGGAACTGTGGTTGGTTAGAGGACACAGGCATATGGCTGTGTTCTGAGTCTGAAGTCTGCTGGATTAATGGTTTTCATCTAATTTCACTGACCTTTGACCCTGAGAATTTTATACAGCTAATAAATTAAGCCACTAGAGGATTATTCACTATTAATTTCAGAAATCCAATGTGCTACAAAAATTGTGATGTCTATCTTGTAGTAAGGATGAGCGTTATGCTGCAGCAGTTGGGTGTCTCAGGTGTGCAGTGAGGCACAGAGCCAAAGCCCGGCTGCTCCTCAGTGCTGGAAGCACACAGTGAGCTTGCAGTTGTTGGAGCATGATTGCTTGCATTGTATTGTTGGTCTTAGAAAATGTTGGGTTTTGTTTCTTTGAGGATCTGTTGGAGGGTCCCCTTTTAAGGTGTGAGCATCATTGGTGATTAAGGGATCATAGTTTTTTCTTGAAAGTTGAAAATGAATGAAATTAAGCAGTCCTTCATGCTGTTCTGACTTCTGTGTTAGAGAAGGATGCTGGGCACCAGGGTAATAGGCAATGCATTTGAAAGCTACCTCTAAATATTGTTGCAAGACCTGTGGAAATGAGTGGATCTCCAGAGTGGTAAAAGAGAATAAAGTTTTATTGCTTGATGTGAAGCTGCTGGTGGAGGGAGTAATCATCATTAAAGCAAGATGAAATTTGAATTTAAACCAGCCTCCCTGTGCTGGCCCATGTAGACAGATCCTTGTAGATGTGCTTCTTCTGAAATGAGCACCTTTTTAGAAGCTCTGGGAGAGGAAAGGCAGTGAATTACAGTTTATGTTAATTTAGTGGCTTTTGTATTAACTTAGATTCTTTTCTTACACTCACTCCTGAAGAGGAATCACACTGACTTAAGCATGTAGCTTTTTGCTTTAACTATAAATTTTACCATGGAGGCAAGCAAAATGAGGAGAAAGAATTAAATGTTTGCCCATATAACTTGTTGTTCTGACTATTGTGGCAGTTCTAAATATCAGCAGTGCATGGAGAGTTACCAGCAGGCCCTTTACGTAGTGTACAGCTTCAGCAGTGTGGCTGCCAGTGGAGCCAGCAGCTTACTAATAACTGACTAATCGTTTCTGCCACACCTGCACAAGCCTTTCTATCTCTCTGAAACACATTAGCATTCATGGGAAGTTATTGAACCACGATGAATCACAAACACATTTTAAGTAATTCTTTTGTCATTCTCCTTGGGCCAAGTACACCTTTCCCAAACAATACCTTATTTTTCTGCACCATGAAACCTTTTATTTTTTTAGTCAGAGAACTGAAAATCAGAGAAATTAAACCCCCTCTGTGTATTCAAGCTTACCTTTTAATGTGGATTTTGTAGCCCCACTTCTCACTTTTTACCTCTGAGTTCCATCATCTGATTAGGTTAAAAAGCTCTGGTCTGTGCTGGTTTTATTAATGCACTAATATGGCTAGATTGCATAATGTGACATATTAGTTGTGAAGCTTTGGATGCCAATTCTGTCACCTCCCTGGGTGTTTACCCAGTCAACAGCTGGTTTCCACAGAGGGCTGTGTCCGTCTCAGTGTTGCTCATTGGGTCAGATGATGGTTACTCGAACTGCACAGGCACTCTGCGAGCCTTTTCCATACGAGAGGGTCTGTTCTATTCCAGGATCTTGCTGTGATCTCACCAGTACGTGCCTGCCAAGCGCTTAGTTTGCTTTACTGTTCTCATTTTCTGTGTAGACTTAGGCAATCATGAGAAGAAAGATTAAATCAGAGTGGGAATGACTATGCAAATAACTGATGGAAATGTAAGAATGAACAGCAACAGCTACAGAGTTGTTTAACTTCAGATATTTATTTGAAAAGCTCGATAATGTTAAGGTTGACCAAAAATGCCATGCTTTGCTGGGGCTGGAAGGAGATCTTTTACAATGAATTGGATGTATTAACTGAAAGCGTGTATAAAAGAACCTCAGGTGTAATTGTCTTACTTGATGTTTCCAGCAATGGGAGTCAAAGCTTTAGGATGGATTTCTGCCGGCAAAATGTTGTATTAAGTGTAGAGAGCAAGAAGGGCTCCTATTTCAAAAGTTGGGTCATCCCCCTCACCCTCTCAACTTTTAGCTTGGTACCCTTAGAAGCAGCAACAGATTCTGTTTGTATGTATGGGGTTTATATCTCTTTACCCCTTTTCCCCCTACAGTAACTGTTAAATTGTCAGCTGATTCAAGCCAAGTCAGCAGAGCGATAGAGGTCCCAAAGATGCAAAGTTCAGACTGGATTTGTGAAAGTAGGAAACTGGATGGAGTTAAAACTGTAAGGGAAAGACTCCAATGTGAG
This sequence comes from Aegotheles bennettii, assembly GCA_013398125.1. Lineage (NCBI taxonomy): Eukaryota > Metazoa > Chordata > Aves > Caprimulgiformes > Aegothelidae > Aegotheles > Aegotheles bennettii. The sequence goes on from VZRW01012019.1 coordinate 234,252, forward strand.
CTTTATTAAACAGCTGGAAACCTGCACTGGGGATTCAGATGGGTTTGCCTTAGCCCTGCTGCTCACAGAGAAGTTCTTTGCTTGGTTAGACAAATGTATGAGAAAAGAAACCTCTCACTTTTCTAAGGAAAAATGAAATGAAAGGCCTGAAAGCCGAAACTTGTGCTAAAAACAGATTGCCATCTCATAAACTTACCTGACTCCTACTCTGAAACATGCAGGGTGTGATTTTACTGTACACAAAGCCTCACTGTCAGAGCAGTTATAAAGGGTCTTCTAGATGAGTGAGACTTGGGCTGCTCTAACATTTTCATCAATGTGCTTAAATAAAAATATTTGGGAGCACTTCATTGAAGTTTTGAAGCCTTTATGTTTGAAGTGAGCACTATATTTTATTCACTTTTAGGCAGTCCTGTGCTGATCATACAATAAAAGAGCAGAATTGGAGGGTAATGCTGCTAACGAAGGAGACTTAAAAACATGTACTGTGTGTCCATATGGGATAGTGCTGTGCAGATGGTAGACAAATACAGATGAAGAGTTATAAAATCTTGCTTTACTCGAGAGCTCAACTAAAAAGAAAATTTTTACTGCCCATTATGGATGAATTATAAATTAATTTTACATATTTGATAGGGAATCTTTTGGAGCTTAAAAACATCCTAAAGTGCAAACCCATGCTGGTTAGTTTTGCTGTAACTGTAAAGTCCACAAATAATTTTTTGTCTCTTTATAAACATTTTAAATTCTACAGGGATGCAAAAGGGAAGTAAAAACTGAACATGATGGTTAAGGAAAATAGCATGTTAATTGTTTCCAAATGCTCGTTAAGTAGAATTTAATACTCGTGTCCAGTTGGACATGCCATGTAAATTCAGGTGGCCAGTGGTAACAAAGCACTGGGTCTGGTGAGGTCTTCTTAGAGCTGGTCTGATAGTAGCTTCTACCATGGCTTCCCTCACACCTCAGTTGGTGGCTTAGTTCTTCCTTTTGACCTGCAGCTAGCCAGGGGCCTGACCAGGCTGTTTTTTCTAACTGGAAGTGGGAGAAAGAACTTGGGAGTTTTATTATTCTTTCTGTCCAATAGTAGCATTGCTTACTTAGAATGGTTTGGGTTTGAAGGGACCCTTAAAGGTCATCAAGTTCAGCTGCAGTGAGCAGAGACATCATCAACTAGATCAGGTTGCTCAGAGCCTCATCCAACCTGACCTTGGATGTTTCCAGGGTGGGGCTTCTATTACCTCTCTGGGCAACCTGCTCCAGTGTTTCACCACCCTCATCGTAAAAAATTTCTTCTTTACATCTAGTCTAAATCTACTCTCTTAGTTTAAAACCTTTGTCCTATTGCAACAAGCCCTGCTAAAAAGTTTGTCCCCATCTTTCTTGTTAAGTCCCCTTTAAGTACTGAAATGCTACTCTAAGGTCTCCCCAGAGCCTTCTCTCCTCCAGGCTGAACAACCCCAGCTCTCTCTGCCTGTCTTCACAGGAGAGGTGCTCTGGTGCTCTCATCACCTTTGTGGCCCTCCTCTGGACTCGACTTCTGGTACCTGTTTATAGATGAAATGAATAGGTGCTGTAACTCAGCATCTTTTATTTTTTTTTTAATAATTAGTTCTCCTCTCCGTGCTTAGCATAAATTCCTTCTTCAATTTGAGGAAAGCACACTCCCTTGAGTTTGTCACGTGTCTCTGTTCTGACAGTTTGGTTTATTAAGTACCTTTTTTTGGTGATGCTGTTCTTTTCTAAGCCCTTGTGGCATCAAGACTCATGAACTGCTGTAAAGTACATCCACTGATTGAATTACAGCTGTCACTGCTGGCTGTGTTTTGGTCCACTCCAGTCCTGGCTGCCTTTTTTTCTCTAGTTTCTGTGGTTTTGTTCTTTTCTGCCCTAAGTGTTTAAATTCTCACATGTCTATTTAATTTACAGTTCTTAAAATTAGATTTATTTCCAAAGTCCTTTTTGAGAAGGAATGTGTGGGAATGTGTGTTTAAACCATAAAAAATGTTGGTCCTTTGGGAACCAGATAATTTTACAGTTTGTTTTCCTACCTACCGATATCTTTAACTAGGCCATGCTTTCCTTTCTTTCCTTCCCCCTCCCCCCATCTCAAGGAACATTATCTGAGGTGAACTTTCTTCCTTTAGGATTTTGAATCCCAGTCAGAGCAGGATTATTCATCTTTTGCAGACATTAATTCTGAGTTACCGCTTCTGTAGCAGAATATTATATGCCTCTTCTGGGTTTGTGGGTTAATGTTAATTTAATGCAATTATTTTCAGCTGCTTTCTTTTTCCCTTTAAATCACATACTCTGCTATGCTAAGCTTATGAAACATAGCTATTGTGTTGGATTCACTGCTCTGCTTGCTGAAGGCACTTGTAATATGGAACACACTAACTGGAAGAGATTTTCCTGTCTGTAGCACATGACAGTTCATAAAAGGCTGCATGATTTTTTGCCCTTCTAAATACTTCTTTTGGCTTGGTCTTTTACCACATCTTCCATTTGGACTTTTCTTCTTTCTTATGTGTCTTGGTTTTAAAAAAATAAAGTACAAAAATCTGAAAGTCAATGGGTGATGGTATAAAAGGAAGGAGAGTAAAAGCCTCTGATCTGCTGATTCACCTTTCACACTAATGCAGGTGCATCCCATCTCTTACATATTTTAAGAACCGTATGCTCAGGATGGTGGAAGTTATACTTGTTCTTTAGCATATGGCACTGGATGGTGTGTTTCAGAATACTTGTGATGGTAGAGCTGCTGGTAGCTTATTGCAATAGGAAACACTGTGCTTTCAGGGCTGGACTGCTTTCCAGATGAACTAAAAAAGCCCACCTACTTGAGAGGGTGCAGGATTCGGCTTGAAGTCAGCAAGATGACTCCACTGCTGTATCATGTAGGAGGAGAGGATTCACTGCAAGGGAGGCAACATATGTTTAAACTTAAATATCATATAATTAGCCAAACTGGCAAAGGAAACTGTGAACAACATAAGGAATATGTATTAAGTCCATTTTATGATGTTATAAGAGTTCCCCAGTGCGAGAACCCCTACTACAACATTAATATTTTCAAAGCATTCCTATTCTACTAATGGATATGTTCATCTCTGTCAGCTTGCTTTGCTCCACTTCTTCCTCAGGTGTGTTGATACACCTGTTGTGGTGGGGAATAAGCTCGGTCAGGGAACCAATCCAGGTTAAAAAGAATTACTTTTTTTTCTTCAGATTGTTTTTCTGCTCACTTGAGGCTTGGATCAGTTCCCCATGTCACACCACAAATAGTTTGCCTAATGTGGCTGAGGAGCTCTGCTAGAGGAGGTGATAAAGCAGGAGGGAAGGGGAAAGAAAGGACATGAATGGGAAAACTTGGACCCTGGGAGAAATTTCTCTGTAAATAGACCTTTAAAGGAGATAGTAGGCGTCAGCAAGGATGCAGCAAACTTGTGAATGAGAGCAACATGCCACTCTTCCAGCTGTACGTATTTTTAAAGAATATTAACAGGCTTAACTGTGTGGGAATTCTTCATTAAGTGAAATGATGGTTTTATTCTTGGCATGGCAGATCCTAGTAAAACCAGCCCCTTTTTTTACTAAGGTATTATGCAATCCTATAGGCTGTTTCTCACCAAAATTAGTGAGAAGCAGTCATAGAATCACAGAATGGTTTGGGTTGGAAGGGACCTTAAAGATCACCCAGTCCCAAGCCCCCTGCCATGGGCAGGGACACCTCCCAACAGACCAGGTTGCTCCAAGCCCCATCCAGCCTGGCCTTGAACACTGCCAGGGAGGTGGCAGCCACAGCTTCTCTGGGCAACCTGTGCCAGTGTCTCACCACCCTCACAGTAAACAATTTCCTCCTCATATCCAATCTCAATCTGCCCTCTTGCAGTTTGAAAACGTTTCCCCTTGTCCTGTCACTCCATGTCCTTGTTAAAAGTCCCTCTCCAGCTTTCCTGTAGCCCCTTCAGGTACTGGAAGACTGCTCTAAGGTCTCCCCTGACCCTTCTCTTCTCCAGGCTGTACAACCCCAACTCTCTCAGTCTGTCTTCACAGTAGAGGTGCTCCAGCCCTCTGATTGTCTTCATGGTCTTCCTCTGGACTCTCTCCAAGAACTCCATGTCCTTCTTATGTTGGGGACTCCAGAACTGGACACAGTACTCCAGGTCATATCTCACAAGAGCAGAGTAGAGGGGTAGAATCCCCTCCCTCGACCTGCTGGTCACACTTCTTTTGATGTAGCCCAGGATACTGTTGGCTTTCTGGGCTGCAAGCTCACATTGCTGCTCATGTTGAGCTTTTATCAACCAGCATCCCCACATCCTTCTCCTCAGTCACTGCCTTGAAGCTATTTGCCTAATTGTGTAAGATCATACAGAGTCTGGGAGTGGAGCAGGGACACCAAGAAGCAGTTTGGCCAAGTTCATAAAGTGGGTCAGAAGCAGAGTCAGCTGCTGAGACAGGTCTCCTATGTCTGTTAGACTGCCTGTTCCTAGCTCTGTCACACTGCCAATCTCTTCGGCTTTCTGCACTAATCCCCTTCATCCCCTAGAGCTGGACCTGGAGCTGCTGCCGTGGGGGAGAGCAGGAGGAGTAAACAAGGGATTTTATTTATAAAAATCTTTTTCTCTGTGTTGCGTGTGATGTCTTGAAATTCACTCATTCTGGATGTGACATCCGTTTGTCATAAAATCACAAGTGTGTGTCTGTTCTGGCTGATGTTGCCAGCAACACCTACTGCTTTGCGTGCATGCGTGTGAGATCTTGGGATGAAAATCCTTTAGCAGGATGATCCTTCATGTACACTGACTGAGAGCACTTCTGTTGCTTGACTTAAACCCTTTGCTGTACTGGTGTTTGAACTAGGCTAGGTATCAAATCCTCCTGTCCTTAGTACGAACTGTACCATGTGTGTGCATGTTATCAGCCTTTTGTACTGTAGCCAGACTTGGGAGGAAGCAGTGATTTGTACATCCTTCAATGAAAGTGTTGCTACCATAATTTATTTTTATGCTTGTTTGCATCTTCTTTTCTTTTTTTTAATGAAAAAAAGAGAGTTAATTATCTGAAACTTTTCAAACCCTTTCTGCTTTCATATGGTTTCAGTGAAGCCATCTGATACCTCTTACTCTGTGTGTGAGGTGCTGTGAGGAGACAGTTCTGTTCAAATAGCTTCATGCTGCACTCTCATGCTTCAGTGTAAGAGAGGCTCTTCCATTGCTAGAAGAGTTTTTCACAGCAACTGTTAAGTGCTGAAGAGCTGGAAAAAAGAGATTTCCAAAAGTCTGGGAAAGGATTTTCATTTGAAGGCTTATGTATAAGGATAGCCTCTTTGGTAGCCATGTACCACCTTATTCTTTGGCATGATGACATTGCGTATGAATCACGTTTTCATATGGGTCTGATTTGTTTATTAACTACACTCTGCTGTCATCTGTCAGAAAAAGTATATTATTTCTGAGGTTACTCATAAAGCTGGCACAGTGAAGTGTTTTATGGAAAAAGAAAAAAAACCCTTCCTGTACAGTTGCCAAGAGTGTATCTGCTGTCCTTTTCACTTGGAGTACCACCAAACTGGAGAAACCAGTCTCATATCAAGTAAAGAAAACAAACAAACAGTGTCTTGTTCTCTCTTATGTTTGTACGTGATGAAAAAAGAAATTTGAAGGCTCATATAGGTTGAGGATTTGGGAGAAAAAAAAAGACATTTATTAATAAAAGAAGTCACCATTTGTATGAAGCCCATCTGTGTCAGCCGTGTTTTTACACTGCCAGAGGAACTACTGGCTAGTTTACTCACTAACTTTATAAAGAAATGTGGCACTTTGGACTGCTAGTAAGGAAAGGAACATGCTCCCAGGGCTAAGAGGTTGGCCAGAAAAATTACTCATCCTTTTCTTTTTTCCGAACTGCATAGCTATTTATATCACACTGAATAGCGGATACTGAATTCCTTCATCACCTGCCTTCATCAGGTGGGTCTCCTGAATAGCCATGTTGGTTTTTCTAACAGTTCTGTAAAGCAGGGTTGCTCTGGTCTTTCTTTCTACCATTACATCAACTTGAGCTGCGATTTCTTACAGCAGCTCTGCCTGAAGTTCATGTTCAAAGTATCAAGTTTCTACAGTTTTCTTTCCTCATCTTAAGCTCTTTTCACATTACTTAAGGCATCCTTCATGCTTCTCCTCTGTGCACTCATGGCAATTCCAAACTTGTCTTTTTTGTCTCGTCTTGACTTTGGCTTTCTCTGTGCTACTTCTGTGTCTGAAATGCCTTACCAATACTTTGTTCTGCCACACTTGCCCACGTGTCAGCAAATCTGTAGCAAGAACTCTAGCGCAGAGGTGCTGACAGGAAGCAACCAGAACCAAAACATGATCAAAATATTCCTCATTCATCACTGGCTTCTCACTGCACCTTGTCTATTCCCTTTTGTCAATTTGGATTGTCAGTTTCTTAAAGCAGAAGACAATTTTCTTTGTAGCTTGGATAAAACTGAGCACTTTAGAGGTACTCAAGAAATAGCATCTCAAATAATTTATGTTCATGTAATAGCCTGTTTTTACACAAATCAGATACACTTGTCATTTATATTGCTTATCCCTGTTTTTTATCCACCTTGCAAAGCAGCATTTACACAGTGCAGTCTAACACTGGAACACTATGCTTTGAGTTCAGACTTAGAGGTGGATTTTATTATAGTTCTTGTGGACTTCTTTTTTATTTTTGTCATGCTTGTTTGTTTTGTTTGTTGGGGTTTTTTTTTTTGGAGGGGGGCTGGTTATTCCATTGAGGTCAAAGATATGTTATCATTCCAGTGCTGCTGCACTATACCTTACATTACACAGCTCATTAAAGCTGTGAATCCGTCTGGTCAGTGTGGACAAACTTCGTCACTTCAGGATAGTTGCTGTTGGGGAGCTGACTGATCCCCCTTACCCTTATCTTCCACAGAGCTTTGAATCCAGGCAGTGCTAGGCATTTCTGCTGCTTTCTAATTGATTTGCTATTGCTACCCGCTCTTCTGCTGGAACCTGGGTTAGCAGCATTCATTGGAAAAAGTCTGTGGGGAGGAAGGTCAGTCCACAGTGAACTGGAAATTTATTAGGACATTACAACTACATCCAAGTTGTAAGGCAAGTGTATATCATGGTCACATCTTGGTTGGCCTGTGGAGATGTGGCCCCATATAGCCTCCAGACATGAGTTTTCTTGTAATGGTTTGGTTTCACAAGGTGGTGGCCGTATCTCACAGACTGAAGGTGAAATCATAATATGGCTGGGACTTAAGTAGACAGTATTTATCTTTAGGCAAAGATCTAGCCAAAGATTTTAACAGGCATCTGTGACTCATCAGGCCACCTGTGCTAATGGATGTTTCATTCCATGTGAACTTTCTGTGGTTCACCACCACATACACCATTTTTACTCTGGAGGACTCTGTATTTCAAATGCCATCTCATTTGGTCAGAGAGTGAATGTGCTTCAAGTTTAATCTTGAAGCATTGCATCAGGAAAGAGGGGCTGGCTTGATGTTGCAGTGGGATTGTAATCCATCAGGTTCAAAAGTTGTTCTTGTAGCTCTTGATGTGACAGAAGTATTTGCAAATACTTTGTGTTCTGTGCAGTGAATAGCCCTGGCTGCGTCTGCTACACATTATACTGTATACACCCCATTAGCTATGTGAGTCACTCTTCTCTGTTTCACTACAGTTTAATTAGTTATTCCAGGCACGTGATGGAAAAAAATAATCAGTTTCTCTGAGTTACCACCTTATATATATATTCAGTTAAGTTGCATATGCTTATCCTCATTTCACCCTAGATTTTGATCCTGGTTGTTTTTAATAGGCACGGGGTGAAAACACTTTACATTTATATTGCTTGCATGTTTTGTGGTGAACAGTATCTTTCTGGCCTTTCCAACCCAAAGTTACTCCACAAGAACAGTTGAGGTTCAGCCTCATATGATACAGGAGAAGATCCTGAGTTTTGTTTCTCACTCAAAAGTTGAGTAAATTTATATCATGGTTCCATTCAAGTGCTGATTTTGCTCCTATATTCTCTGCTTTTTCTATGCTTCTGGTTTATGTGATTACCTACTAGTTTTTTATTGATTTAGTAGCTGTTTAGTATTGCTATCTGAGAGGGCCACTGTGAGAATAAATTCATGAAGAGTTGTGAGGCGTTTAGTTCTGTAATAAAGCTCTACATAAGAACTTGGAAGGAAAAAGATTATTTGCATGTGTGCAGTTAAAATATTCAGGAATTCTGTGACTTGTGAACAGTAGAGAATACTTAGATAATGGAGCTCTAGCAAAAAAGCAACTACATAGCTACAGAATATTTTACTGGTATTCAGAATAAATTTACAATTTTAACTACATTATTTGACTGAATACCGTAAATCTAGGATTACATATTTGTGTCTGTAAAAGATGTACCCTAATTTTCGGGAGATCTAGTATGAAATATTAGGTAAATAACAGAGCAGTGATGAGGTGTTTTAGAATGCCTTTAAGTTAATGAGAGAGATTTATTTAAATTAGGTGATACTTCATAGAATATTGTTCTGTGTTCTAGATTACAAATCTCTGCTATTTAAATTTTTTTCTGTGGGGGCTGGTGGTAGGAGTGGGAGGAGATGCATTTCTAGTTTCATCTGTATCCTTGAATTAACTATGAAAAAGGGTGGGTTCTTAATTTAACTAACTTGAGATAAAATCTTTGTGAAAATACAGTTTATAGTCTTCTGCACAAGCTTCCACAGCTTGTTTTAATTTTATAAGTGTTTTACTTTCGTTACCTGGCCATATTGGAAATGTAGGTTCAAAGCAAGACCAAGACTTCAAATACAAAGATGCTGTGCATTAGTTTCTGCCACTTTAATAGCTGAACCTCCTTGCCTTCCCCTCCAGCTTTGGCCACTGACCTGTTTTTCTCCTTAGATATGGGCAGGGTGGCTTTCTGTTTCCCTATTTGGGGGACCAGCGATGAAGCCTGGTAGAACTTCTTTGCTTGGTTTCAGATCTTGTCTCTCCTGTGGCTGCTGATACTGGCTTCTTCTCAGGCCCATCTCACTGTAAGGTAGTGCATGCAAGACCTGATCTACAGAACAGTTTCTGTGGCTTTGCCATGGAGTAGCAGCTCTTGTGGGAAGATGAGTTTAGGAAGAAGTACCTCTCCAGCTGTGGTTGTGCACTGCCAAATGTTCAGAACTACCATCCAGAGTCTTATGTTTTACAAACAAGTTTGTAAGCTGGTGTCTGCCTCTCATACAGAGAGAACTGGGTTGTTTTGCTGAAGGGTTTTACACATAGGGCCTTAATATACATGAAGAAGCTTTGCAGCCAGAAGAATCAGCCTACTTCCCATGCCCTCCAGAAGCCTCCTGCAAGACATCGTTGAGTCTCGAGAGTCTGGAAAACTGGTTGTGAAGGAGATGCATTTTGTTTGACTGAAGTTAAGACACCTACATGAAATTAAATGAAACAAGCTATATCAGCCCATTTGTAGACAACCATCAATCTTGACAATGGTAAATAAAAGATTAGATGTTGTATGTGAAATCTTCCTTTTGGATTTAAGGGACAATAAAACTGAGAGATCTGGTTGAGACTGTATTTGAAGCTGTTTTTTGCTACAAGCTTAAAAATAAAGACTTAATTTCCAGTAGATAAGCAGCATTGAATTTAGATATCTGGATTCTGTTACTTAAGGGTATGTAAGTGGGATATTGGTGTGTCATAAGGTGAATTTATAGGTCACCAGCAACTCATTAGTAATCTCAATGTATTATGCTAAGTATAGTGTAGTTTATCTTCTTTGAGAAAGCTGCCTATGCATTTAGTGTATGCTGAGGGTTTGTCTACATAGGAACACTTGGAAAAAATAATCTGGATTAAGATGTGCTTTGGAAGTGGATTAATTTGCATAGCACTCTTATACAATGACTTCTAAGTGGAATTTAAGTGGCTTTAGTTTTAGTTTCTTTACTTCCTCAGATAAGTACATTAAATCAAATTAAAGGTGTTTAAGTTTTACTTAAGTGCCTGTAGAAGTTTAATGTAATCTTATTAACCTACTTCTAGTAAAGTTTATCTACATTTACTTTCATTATTTTGTTGTAGGTAAATTAGCAGCTTGTTCAAATGAGCAGTAGATAAGATTAGCCAGTTTAGTGTAAATTCATACCTTTTATTTCTTGTTCACTGACATTCTCTGGTTGACCAACTTTTTATCTCTGCTTACTGATACTACCCAGCTCAGTCTTCTGGTTCTCAGATCCCTCATTTGCAAATTGTCAGTAATGATTTTGATATCTTCAAAGTGACTAAGAGCCCTCCACATAAAAAATGCTAAATAACAGCTGTGTGGTGGTATTTGATGATCATCCAAATGTAAATCTGAAATTTGTCTGTGACTTTGTTCATCAGTGTAAAGGTGAGGGGGGAGTTGGGGAAAATGAGTGATTTATGGGAACTTTACCCATGAGTGTAGTTATTTTTCTGTAAAATTATGACAGCCACAAGCAAACTGATTTTAATGTAACACAGAGTTCAGGTATCTGCATCTGGCTTAGTATATTTATGTAAGATAAAATGTGCTATGCCTTTTGCAGACTCTTAGATGAGGGACATATACACACATTAATCAACAGATGTTAAATAATTTTTTTTCCTGTTACAGAAATGGAGACAAAATGGGAGAGAAACTTTGACTGACCAGAACCTAACATTGTAGAAACTGGTCTGCAAAATGGCAGCAGCAACTTTGGGCCTTTCAAAAGACACCACTTATTCTTTGTTGCTCAAGGCTTGCTAGAAGTCCAGTGACATGGGGTACTTGAGAATAGTAAATATTGTTATGCACAAATAAGAATGAATGGCTTGAAAGTTTCATGACCAATTACTCATGTTGGCATTGCAGCGTGAAGGCTGTATAATGCTGCTATATGAGGAGACAGACAGTGATTGTAAGTGGTCCCTCTGAATATGCAGAATGGTGATCTCTGGCATGTGTTTTTCCTGTACGTGGCAGCATCTAGCAGTGGGCAGTTCTAACAGCTGATGATTTGTATTGCCAAGTGTTGCCTTTACATTCAAATCCATAAGAAACCAACCTTTTCCTCTCCCACCCACAGCCCCATTGAGAAGTGAAACATACTGAGTTGCAAAAAGTATGTCAAATATGCATTTAAATGCCTAATTTCTTTGATGTTTAATTTGATATGTGCTACATGTGACTTTGAAGCATAATAGCACATTGTCCTAGACTGATGGAGTTAGACAGTGGTTGATCTTTTCAGCTGAACAAATGTATTGTTTTAATGCTAAGGAAAAGACTTTTTAAATAGGAGAATTGATTTTATACATTTTTAAAGAGAAACCAGGATATAGCTGTGGTTTCTCCTTCCTTTTGGATTTACAGCAGTATGACAACAGATAACTGATGTTCCCTCATGCCGAGTTTGAATGCATAAGAGATGATAAATTCTCTGGTAAAGTTAAGCCCCTTAAAAACCAGTTATTTTAACTCTGCTGTGTGTGTAATAAGTTTTTATTTTAAGTTTTATGTCATTTCTAAAAGTTATCAACAGCTTTGGAAACTAAAATCCTTAAAATACATATATTCTAATGACAGTATTGGAGGAGTTGTAACTGTTGACCTGCTGATGTTTGTGAAACATCTGGACGGTGTACCTGAAGGGAAGGAGCTTTACTTATTAAAATCATGTTCTTAGGAACATAGCACAGGTGAGGGAGAAGGAAAGAATTTTAAAAAGCAGACTTAGCAAATACTAATTTGTGCTAATAGCCTTTCCTGTCATCCTCTGGCAGCACTTCTGAGAACAGCAGGTTTTAAATCATGAGGCATCAGTTGTGGGTACAGGTAAGTCAGTGATAACTAGTTTGAATACAAGTAGATCCAACATGTCCTCTACTTAGCCAGCATTTTTGGAAGTATTGCTAAAATTGGCTCTGTGCAGATCTGCAGCTGATGTGAACTGAGGTTAGATCTATTGGATAGCTCTGAAATAAGAATTCTGCCCTAAGATCATTTTTAAAATTAACTTTCCTTTTGCTTCCTGCTCCTCCGCCTCCCCTTTTTCAAGTAACTCTACATTTGAGATAACAAATTGGCTAGTATCCCTTGTGTATGGTTCCTGGCTATACACAGTTAGCTAAGAGCATTAGCAAAATGCAAATTCTTCGATAAGTCGGCAGAAGATACTATTTCATCACAATTGCTATTTAATTTTTGCAAAAGAACCTCCCACGCTGAATGTTCTTTGAGTTATTTGAGGTTGATTTTTCATGAATAAAATTCTTAGTCATCTTCAGAATCTATGCAATATCTTAAAGAAATAAAGACTTTGCACATTTCAGTACTTACTTGGTCTCCTGTCGGATCTCTCTTAATTCCCATACTGCTTGCTGTATATGTAAGAAGTTGCTCTTAGGGCTGTAGCAGAAGCCCTGAACTTGGGAGTTGTGTGCTGAAAGCCTTCCCTCATGGAAACCCATGGCAAGGAAATTTATTTTCTACTTTAAGCTCTGACAGTGACTTTCTGCATGGCCCTGATGCACAGATTTTATCAGCAGAGTTCATGCAGATAATCTGCACCTGAATCTATAGGGCAGGAATGCATTGTGGGCTGCCATGTTGCAAAGTTGTGTGCATGTAAATGGTATTTTGGGCAGTTGGTGTATTCCTCCTCCTATATGGCAGGACTGTTGAGGATGCAGGACATCCCTCATGTTTCATCAAAATGCAGACAGGCTACCAAACTAAGAGACATCTTTACCTCAGCTATAGTCTGTGCCTTGTGTTCCCCAGCTGCACAGCTTACATCAGTTTATATCATGAACAGTCTTGGATTGTAATTTTGTGTAGGGGAGTACTGGAATGTTGTGCATATTAGCCCTCTAATTCCTGCAGTGAACATAAGCCCACAGACAAGTGAAAGAACTGGTTTGTACGCGGGTAATGATATATATTTGTGTACCTAATAGTACATGCTAATAATATGTAAATTGGAAAGTTCCAGAACATCTTTATGAAGGACTTTGAGGTCACTAAAAGTTAGCACTGAAACCAGCTCCTGTGGTTTTATTGCAAATACCAACTCTTGATGCTATTCTAAAAGCCTGAGCTCATGAAGCTAAATGACTGCATTAAAAAAAGTTGTTTTTCATGGGGGTAATAACTCTCATTAGTCTAATTGGTGTAGCTGGAGAAGGTAAACAATCTTGAGTTGCAAAAATATGTTTTCTGTCATGAAGCAGAAGCAGCAGACTTCAAAGCTAAATTCGAGGTAGGGAACACGCATGCTTTGAACTTGTTTAGGTCTGTATCAGTCTGACAGAAAAGGATAGTTGGTATCTGCAGAGTAAAGGACGTGATGATAAAGCAAAAGAAGAAAGCTGTCATCTATGGGAAGGAGCGAGTCAAGTAACATATGGTCTGTAGAACATGGAGACGTATTTTTATAATGTAAAATAAAACTTTTGAATCTCATCTTTTGTTATGTATTACAGCTATGACCAGAGGCTTGCTTCTGGAAGGCTGGTGGTGGTTTGTTTGTGGGGGTTTTTTTTGGGGGTTTGTTGGGTTTTTTAATTTTTTTAAATCTCCAGTGATATATGGTTGTTTCTGTTAGGTTTTACTTATTTTAATTGGCTACCCATGTGAGCTTACTCTGGTGCACAGAAGTGTGCATTTAGCAATAGTTGGCTTAAAATTGCCATGTAAAACTAATTAATGAAACTATATATATATATAAATATTTTCTTAAGCAGCAAGATGAAATAGTCACCCTAGTAGTGAAGGGAATGAATACCAGCTGAGAAAGGTAGTTCTTGATTTATGTTTACCTACTGGGGGTAGCAAACTTTGGGCTGAAGCACCTTTAGAATACACCTGTCACAGCAGAAAGGCAAGGGAAAGACAGTCTGAAAGCACTCTTCCTTGCACAGTTAATTTGAAAAGGGCCTCTAGGAAAACTTGCAAGAACCATTTTGAAGATTGCTGAAGATTTTGAAAGCTTGTTCTTTCCAACTTTGCTGCTGCTACACTTACTATTCCGTTAAGCCTCTGGAAAACCCTTGGAAGTCCAGCAAGCTTGGAGGGCATGCCTTAGCACTTTGTAAACCAGGATGCCTATTACGGACTGAATGTATTAGTGTTGTTGTCTTCTATTGCATGTGTACATTATTCTGCATATTGGAAAGCTACAAGCCCTCTCAGTAGTTAGGGCTTTAGGGTTTTGTTTTGTTTTTTTAAAAAGTGGTTTAGATTAAAAAAAGATTGAAGTTGGCTACACTAGCATTTTTTTTTTTAATGGATAGAGGGAGGGAGGAAACAAAAACTAGCTTTATGGATTTCCTGGGGAATGTGTTGGGTACTCCTGGTGTGGTTGGCCAGTTCTGGTTTTCTGATCCAGGCTTTGCCCAGTGGCTTTGGTGTTGGAAAGCAGGGGGAAACCAACCTCTTCTTTAGCTCCCTCTTAATCCTGAGGGCAAGTCCAGGTGAAGAAGAAATGCTTTCATAGATTGGGTAGAATGGTGGTATCTTCAGATCTAAAGAGAGATTTGAAGGTCAGGGTCCACGTTAACATTGTGATGAAGAGCAGAGCACACCAGTTGGGAAGGGGAGCATTTCCACTGCACTGTGGTACAGTGGCCTCACGCCAAGAGAGGGATGCTGTGTGCATGTTGGGCACTCTGCCTTCTTAACCTGTGCTGCCTGGCCTTTAGGTTATTGTCTTCTGGGTCACTATGCCAGTGCAATTGCATGTTTGTTCTCCTGTGCTGGCCCTTACATGAAGGGATGTGTGCCATATTTAGGTGCTCTACTATTGAAGAGTTTGTATTCTGAGGTCATTCTTAAATCACAGAGCTTCTTGAGTGGTACAGATGTGACACATGCACGGGACGTTCGATTACTTCATGAAATCCCATTTTATTTTGTAAGTAGTATGTTCCTTCTTAGAGACCTGCCTGGAGAGCCAGCATTATTGCTAAGGGGGATATCAAAGTGGCTGTGTCCTATACTCCATATGGAATATAAGTGAACTAGTATGGCCTATACTTGCTTCCAAGAGGAGGGAATGGAGCTGGGTAAGCTTAATGAATAAAAGTTAAAATAAAATCACAGTGGCTTTAATGTGAATTTCCTTTTTAATTAAGAACTTACTCATTCCAAATCTAAAATAGTCTTTACTTTGAAGTGAGGTTTCATTTTATGATGTAATGAAAAAGTGTTTTTCAAGCTGATGAATGGTATTTTACTATTGGGTAGAGCTGTAAAATCCATTGACTGTTCTTTGCAACTGGAAGGAAGGAAACCTTTTTTCTTGATATGAAAAGCCAACTACTGTGTTATCAGGAAAAGGCTTTAAAGGCCGTAGCTCACCTAATGAGGGCATTATCAAATGAACCCCCCATTCACAGATTTATAGGGTGATATTTCTTAGACTGAATTGTCTTTGAACCTGCCATCTTAAATTCTTTGCAGTGGTATAGTTGGTACTTTTTTCTTTCATGTTAATATGAAAACATTTTGTTAAGTTTTATTATTTTTTTTTTACCATAGGAGAATTTTTTTTTCCAAATCCCTGTAGAAAGTTTAGCTAATGGTGTAGTTAGGTGCTAATGTGAAGTTACTGCTTCAGATATATCAGTATCCTTTAAAAGTAAGCATATGAATTAAAATAAGCTCTGACAAAGGTCCCAGTTTTTAAATGCTGAAGTTGCAGGGGTTTTTTTTAAATTATGAAGAGGTTGAGTAGGGCTGGGACTGAATTTGTTTTATTTTCAGATTGTGGTATGTTACGGTTTTATTTTAATGGTATGGGCTAGAAGAGGCAAATTAATTGCTGTTGTGGTGTAGAGGCATGCTGGAGTTTGAAGAATTATGGAGTTTGTATTGTGCTGAATTGGAGTGATGAAATACAGATAACAGGCCACAGCTGTGGCCACAAATTAGGCCTCTCCAATTTGATGCTGAAACTATTGCATTAGAATTGCTCTTCTAGGATTACCATGTGGAAAGTCTGATGAATAAAACCAGATCTGAAATGGGGAAGCTAGAAATGTGTGCTGCTGCAAATGCTGATTGGGGCTTCATTATTGTAAAACCAAGGTGACCGCTTTACTGAGCCAGAGCAGTGCTCAGCAGCTTGCTGTTCAAGAACTTCCACTGTGTTTTTTACATCTTAGCATTTCCTTAAAGAATTAGGGTTCTCAGTCATTCCTTCCTCTTGCAGCCAGCACTGCTTAGGGAGGATGGGAGGTGTGGTCTCTCCCATGGTCCCACAGCACTTTGTCCTTATGCGGAATCCATTAAGAGCTGGGAGTGTGGGGCTTACTGGAAAGTGTTTCAGGAAGTTTCATAAGCTTTGATCCAACTGAAGTGCTGTGCAAAGGCCCCCCTATATAGGAATGGGATACAGTGTGAAGGTAAGCACCACCTTATGAACTCATGTGGGTATGGGAAACTTCAACATACGGGTATTGCTCTTGCCTTCTATGGGGCTACCTTGTTTTGCTGTGGGAATATTAATGCTCCAGGTGTTTCCAGACACAGGACAGCAGTGTAGTAATAGATCTGATCTAACTTACAGGCTTAATTCTGAACAGTGACAGTTTTATTAGCAGAAATGTTAAAAAAAAAAAAAGCTACAATCCTGTAGTCCTGTGTTTGCGTTGAGTGGCAGACAGGCCAGTTCTAGGTGCGCAGATGATCCAAGTGCAAGAGCATGAACTGGGGTGGACTGCTTGAAGCTGTCATAGGTGCCTCATGGTTGCCATAGTCCTATAAAGTTGACTGGGGCACTGAATTCTTATAAAACCAAAGGACAGCTCTGGCCAAGCGAGGGCTGCGTGTAAACTTTGCTTATCCCACAAACATCAACTCTATAAATTATAGGGGCTGGAATCAAGAAGACACTGAGTAATAAAAGATTGTACAAGTTCCCGCTTCCTCAAATGTTCTCATTCAGTGAGTGTAGCTCTATCCTGACCTGCAACATCCCGTTCATTGTTTTTGTGCTAGGAGTTTCCTGAATGCCCAGTGGAAAATGTGACACGCTTTGTAATGTAGAACAAATTACCTTCTGGAACAGAATGCAACCAGAAGGATAAAACCTCATTCTGTGTTGTGACTTTAATCCAGATTTGCATTCCAGTGAAGGACTCTGTGTTGGGGAAGGTATCTGGAACATAAGGTATCATGATGTAAAGCGCACGGTTGTTCCTTGGATTTGAGGATTTATGGATGCACAACTCAGAATCTGTAAACCTCTGACCTTTTCAAAAGGCTCTTCCATTTTTTTTTGTTGGTATTTTAGTATCCTTTAAAGGCATTTGGCATTTTAGTGGCTAGTCAATGACCAACTGGTGTCTATATACAGTAGCAGAGGGCTATGTTATATTTGAGATGTAGTATTTTATTGTTTGCATCAGCTTACTTTTGTGATTTTCAAACCGGAATTCCCATCTGGTCCTTCAAAACTAAAAGTACAATTTTTTTAGAAAGTAAGATTGATGGCTATTCTAATATTTGGTATATAAGGCTTTCATGATGAATTGTTTTCTTCTGTTTCCTCTGTTCATACTCACTCTCATAATCTTGAAAAACAAAAACATTAATAAATCAAAGTAGGGTAAAGATCAGGCACGTGGTTTTATTTTAATAAGGGATAAAGCTGAAATCTCACTGAGTACATTGTTCAGCACTTGTTCTCTGGGGCATATGAATCAGTCCCTTCATTACTGATCCGTAAGCATTTCCTTTTGTGGTTATAGTGGATTTTTATTAGAAAAACCAATGCAAGATAATGCTCAGTTTGTAATTTCTGGTGCTTATGCTCACGTCCAAAGTTAGTGTTTTGTTGGGGTTTTTTTGTTAAAAAATTCCTTTTGTGGCCATGTGAAGTTTTGACTTTGCAGGGTAAGTTTGCTTGCTTGATTTTATATCTGTCAGCAGGAAGGGGATTTTGAGAAAAGGCGTAGTAATCAAGGTAAAATGTGCTTTGGGGAATGTTTGCTTGGTGTGAGGGGAGGAAGACAGCAGGGAGTGTGTTTCTCGTAGCCTTTTCTCATTGCTGGTAGTTAGTATTTGGGATGGTGTGCCCCGAAGAGAGTGAGGTCAGAACCTGTTGGAAGAGGAGGGGTCATAAACAAGAGAATTAAAAACTTTGAGACCCACTCCCTCATCCCACTTGCTGCCATACCTACACATCCGCTCGCTCTCTGGCATCTTTTTATCAGTATTGTTGAAAGAAGCTGCTAAATGAAGAAACCAGCTTTCCTTTTGAACCTTTAACCTTCATGAAATCTACAGTAATTGGCTTCTGCAGAGCATAGGTCGCTTGAATCTGACATTAAAAAAAAAGCACAGGAAGGATGAAATATCAATGTGCACTTCTGAAATTCCCAAATTGCCAGTGAAAGTCTTACTTCTAAGTGCTTTAAAAGCCTCAAAAGTGCAGGGATATTGGGGAGGGGTGAAGTGTCCCTGTTGCATCTCAGCCAGAATGTGCTTTGGCTGAGATGAAAGTGCAGCAGTTGGTACAATGCCTCCACCTGGGGAAAAATAGTCGGCGTGTGTGTGAATGTAATCTCTTTGAGGGAGTGGAAGAAGACTTGAAGAATGGGTCGTGTAAAGGGAAATAAAACACTGTCAGACAAGAGGGGAAAAAATGCCAAAGGTGGCAGAGATGAATTGTACTGTCTGGGCCAAAGCTGAGTGTTATGCTTAGATTTCTTCTGTGAATGAATGTCATGTTTAAAACTAAATAAATGAGTGTTTCCCCACTTTGTCCTTGTCATAAAGAACACAATAAAACTCCTGACAGTTGCTATTATTTCTTAGAGTTGCTCATGTGAAACTTTTATATATTAAAAGCAAGGGAAGCATATTAAAGTCTAATTCTTGCTTACTCTAGTGAGTCTTAAAGCTGTCATCACTTAAGTCATACAAAAGCAAAAATAGGATCTTAAATACAAATAACTTTTTGCCTCCAATGATTTTTAATGCAGATATTTTAAGTCAATAATTAAAAAAATCTAAAAGCAGATCCAGATCCAATTGTGCATTGCTATCTTTTTCATCTATATAAAAATGTAATATATTTTGCAAACTTGCAAGCGAAAACTTAGAGACACAGCCTGACCTGTAGCAGAGACCTGTAGCCCGCCCTTCCCCCACGCAAACTAATAGCTGTGCTGCATACATCATCACACGTGTAGCTGCTCAGGAGGGAAATGTGCTCAACAAGGCTTTTGCTTCTCAGCTGCTAGAGGAGACTGCCAACCTTTGGCTTGGTCGAGTTTCTCTTAACAGAAAGCAGCAATACATATTGTAGTTAACTTGGGTTGTGGCATGCAAAACTACCTTGCTGCTTTCTTCCTTTTAAGATACGATTCTTCTCTCTTAAATAAAGTTGGTTAATGAACCAGGAGAAATAGTGATGATTTAAGAAAGAACAGTTAAAAATAGACAGTTCATCAGTTTACCAGGAATAGTTCAGTTTGGTTTTTTTAGAGATGAAATGGTTCCATACAAGATGCCTTGAGCATCTTACCCTGAGAAAATTTGGATCCTTCGTAGCTGTGGGTTTTTCATCTTGCTGTTGTGTTATTTGTTTTCTAAGCAAGAGGCAAGTATTTTCTGTGACTAAAAGCAAAGGCAGGAGGTTAAGGTGGTCAGCAGCCATGCATTAATTTGACTGTGCAAAACTACTGAGATTATTTGGTGCCAGAAAGACGTTACTGTCACAGGACATGGTCTCTTCCTGTCATGTGTGTGGTGAACATAAGGCAGTTGCCAGGAATGACTGAACCAAGGTGCTAGATGACAGCTTATTTCTAAGTTGACAACACCTTAAACTTTCAGGGCTCTAAAACCAAAGCACACAGTGTTTTGCAAAGTACCTGTATTAAATGGTAAAAGCCTGGGCAGAAGGAAGAACGGGGTAGAGAGGAGCAGTAGTTGCTCACTGGGCTGTTTCAGAGTACTTGCATTTTGATTGGCTCCACAGACATTTGTGCATGCCTCAGGGACTCTCAACGTAAAGAAAAACAGCTTTATATGTAAAGAAAAATGGCAATGAGGCTTCAGACTTGCTCCCTACAGCATATTCTGTGTGTTCTCTCAGGCTTGGCTTAAGTGAACATAATGGTGATGCTTTTATTTTGCCAAGGAAATTAGTTCCCCTTGCTGATTTGCTCTAAAGTGTGTAATCCACCTAGAAATCTATTTCTCATTTTGTGTTGGTAATTAATCTGTTAATTTGGCAGAGTAAGAGAATTGGAAAACACTGGCCAATAAATATAGCCACAAAATGGTTTACCCCTTTCTGCCCCATCCCAAAGACCATACCTGGGGTTCTTGCAAGAGGCCCTGTCTCATGAGTAGCTTCAGCAACGTGCTGTGAAATGCTAAAAAAGAGCACAGACTGTTTCCAACAGACTCTGAAGCTGCATCCTCCACTTCTGCTTCTCTGGTTTTTAATGGCAGGTGTTGTATTCAAACCAAGGATGGTAGCAAGAAATAGGTAAGCCAGTCTCTGCTTTCAGGACCTTGAGGGCTGGGAAGGGTAAAATGCAGGAAGAACTGGGTGAGTAGTCTGGCCCAGCACATGGGTAAATAAGGCAGCTGCCCATTCTGGGTAATCTGTCAGCCTGATTTAGATACAACCCCCTGTAGCCTCTAAAGGCATCTCAACTTCTCTGAGGAAGTGTGGTGCCCCATTTTATAGTTGTTGGTTGGAGGTACTGAGGGCCAAAGGGCAAGTACGTGGCCACACACAAAGCCTTTGAATAAAAGAAAATTAAACACAAGTGTTCTTGGTTCCAAGTTTAATATTGTTGTCTTTGAAGCAGACTTTCTGTTCATTTAAACAGTGTGATTACTACATGTGGTAGGGAGTTCTTCTCTTTAATCAGTGCTGTGGGGGAAAAAGCTTGGTATATATAAGGTCTGTTTGCAGGTAGGATTTTTTCAGTTTATTTTTCTCTGGTGTGTCTTACACTAGATGCTAATGATTGCATTCTCTCAATGACACCAAGGTCAAATAAGAATCTGGGGCTTTTGTGTCTCAAGAGGTTTGCTTTTTTCTATCTTGTTTAAATGGGAGCATTAGACTTTGTCCTGGGCAGTGATGCAGCATATTTACCTATTGGCACTGCTGCTTCAGAATTTCTTTCAAGTTCCTTAAGTGGAGCTAATGTCATCATTTTTTTCCCCCAGTGCTAGGCAAAGTTCTTGGTGTAGTGGGTGAGACCAGCAAGGTAAGAGATGTGGCTGAAATCCATCTAATTCTTTGACACCCCAAGAGGAGAGCTTGTGAAGGTGATGTGGCTAGTAGGAATCTGTTCCCAGAGTTTGGAAAATGGCACACGTGAAAAGGAAACTTCAAAAAATCTTCAAAAACATCTTTTCCTTCATTCCCCATGTATTCTGTCCTCTTAAGTTTTGCATATCCAGATCAAGAAGCAGCAATCGGGAGCTGCATGTTGTGAAGAACATGTCTTGGTGAGCCCTACATACTGGAGTAATCTTCCAAGCGAGGTAGAAGGAAGTCACATCCAACTCTAACAGAACAGCAGAATCACCTGTTGGGAGTAGGGGACTGTAATTGAAATGGGCCTCAAGTCCTGGTCTTCAGAGATTTGGAGTCCACTGACTTGTTCCAGAACAGGTTGTTTGGCAGTTTTGGAAACAAGACATCTCTTTCCTGGTCATACTACTTACTCCAAATTAAGGCCTTCTGATGGGCTGTGGCTATGAGTTTGACTGCAGCACGAAGACTGCAAAAGCAGTGACCTGAAGCATCAATGTGCTGTAGGATGGGGGGGGTGGGGGAAGAGAAAAGAAAATGGAGTATTCTTTTAGTAGAGATGCGCACTGCGGCTTTTGGGAAATGCTTATACTTTCAGTGTACAACCTGTGAATATTGCTTAATATAGCATAAAATGAGAGTGGGTAAGGCTCTGTGCTTACTGTTGTCGCCATGCTGCCAAACCTGTAAAGCTATGTTTTAGTCTTCGCAGCAGAGTAAAGTGCTTGACTGAAGGGCAGAAAAAGGACTCCATTCTGTTTTAAGGACATTAATAGCTAAATCACTCTTCCTACTTGAACATTAGAGATCTACTGACATTAAATTACTATTGAAAGCAGATGAAAAGTGCCACGGATTTACTTTGTTGTGCTTTGTTTTACTGTTGCCATTCTCACACAAAGAGCTTTTCAGGGCAGGTGTTAGCCCTCTAGGAAGTTCAAAATGGTCAATTTCAGTTGACAGCTTTATTTGGAATCGCTTCTAACTCTGTCAAACTGAACTAGACAGTTAACTGAACAGTGATTTGCCACCCCTCACCCCCAAGTGCAATGGGAAAATTTAATTTGAGAACACTGAAGTCTGAAAGCAAGAAGGATAAACAGTGGTAACTCTCACAGGGGACTTGGTGCAGGGATATTACTTTATATTTCTGAAGATACAAATTCTGGCACTAAAAATGTACTTGGATTTTATCCAAATACTTTAATCTTTTAATGTCTGTTACAATTATAAAGGAGCTCATTGAGTTAATGAAACATACTGTAATGAACTTAGTAATTGCATATTTTACATTGTTCTCCTCTATGGAAATGAATCTCAGCTGTATGCCATTAACTTTGCACAGGTGAAATAAATTCTCTTTTTTTTGGCTCAGGGCATGTTTCCATGATGGCTTAAGATGAGCAGGTTATATTCCTGCTTTCCTCTTTGCCCCTCCCCATTCCTTGTGGTGGTCCTGGTGCTCGGGTGAGTGAGTGGCAAATGCGTTCAAGGGGCTAATCTGGCTGAAAATGTGTCTTTGATTTTGTTGGGACTGGGGAGGAAGAGGCCAGGCCATGGCACTGAGGAAGCGAAGACATCAGATCTGTTGTGGAACTGGACTTTGAATGGCAGAAGCCTGAGGTTTTTGAAGTAGAAAGATTGCATTTTAGTGGAAGAGCATAAGGATGGTGGCTCAGGATGATGCATGTATTACAATATTGTTAACATAAACCAGGTATGAGAATCCATTTTTTTGCTATATAATAAGTTAGAGGCATGCACGTCGTAATGCAGCAAAGGCATAGTGTCCCTTTGCTTGTTGCTGCCAGCCTCTCCCCGTTCTGTCATTAGCAGTTAAGTTCTTAGCAGGTAAAATACTTGGCAGTAACTCCCGGGTGGATTCAAGAGGGTATTAAATATTTGAGACACTGTATTTGTTTTTAGGATAATAGAGAAAAGCATCACACAGCAAATGCTGGTTCACTTTGAATAGGTGTTTTGATAGAAGTTGATTGAGTTGCAGCAGCAATTGGTGACAATTGATGTTCTGGCTCCTGAGAAGGAAATTGCCACGAGTCATCTTTGCAGAATAATGTGGCTGGCGCAGTTCAGTCCTCCGTGTGCAGACAGTGTTGGTTGCATTGTCTGCATGAGCGTATTGTGGGAAGGTTAAGTACTCAGTTAGTTGATTAGCCAATTTGGAAACAGTGAGTGTTTGCTCATTCTTGGCATAACTATGCATGTTCCCAGAGAGGCTGGAGCAGGAGCTTCAGCCAGAGTGTGGAGATGGGGAAACACAGCTGTGCCGTCATCAGCTATTTAGCTGTAGCCATTTGGGGAGTCTTAGAGAGCCCTTGTAGTTATAGTTACTTATCAGATAGAGGATAAGTGGAGAAGCAGGTCATATGTAATACAAAGGTGACTTTTAAATTGATAATGATTTTTTGCCTGAACAATGAAGTAAACATGTTTACTAAATTAACTAGTATTTTTCATGAGTCATGTTTCTTTGTTACAGTATTTCCACTTTGATGGTAAAACAGGAGACAATCATAACATCTCTCTTTAGTTTTAACTACAGTGGTTGAATTTGTGGCTGTTGCCCTTTCCCATCACTTCTTTTTTTTTTAATAGCCCAGCATAATAGAATAAATTAGATTCAGTGGGGTTTTAAGTTCACATTTGGGTTGTGATTTCAGAGTGAACACATCACCTGCCCTGCTGTACCTGCTAAAAGGGAGAGACAGCGAGCTTCTCAACTGTCGTCTGCTGCTTAAATGGCACGACTCTCTAGAGCTTATGACTCAAATGAGTAGAAGGATGATGTTTCCTTTTTCCCTGGGCCGTGTGAGCAGGGTGTTGGCACTGCTGTTATCTTGTAGTCAAGTCTCTTCTGAAAGCTTTCTAGCATCCCTCCAAAATACTCCCTGCAGTCTGGTTGTATGAACCTGGAACTTGCCTTGTCTTGGGCTCTTTGTGTCTTTTTGGTTATATTTTACCTTACAGTGATCTTATGCTTAACCTGGCTGGATAATTGAGATGATTGCTCAGGTATGCAAGCTCTTCCTGATCTAGAATTGCAAACAATGGCCCCAAGGTGTGTGTCGGCATTGAAAGAGAGGGTGATATCTGGTTGGACTGTTGGTGGTTCCAGGCCTGCAGGTACAGAGACTGAGCAGTACTCGGCAAAGCAGGGTAGCATCAGTGTTAAGGATGGGCATGTGCACAGTATTTTTTGGGGGGTTGTGACAGTGTCCATGTTTGTTTCATTACACCTCTGTAATCCTGTTTACAAAGTGGGTTTAAAAATGTCCATTAAAATGCCAGATTAGTCTCAAGAACTGATATTCTTTGGAGACACAATCTCTTTGCAGAAGAGCTCAATGCAGAAGAGCTCAAATTATTTCACAAGTTTTAGCTATAGACAAGGTCTCTGATGTTAACTGTGCCATGCTTTCTTTTCCTGGGTGGCCATCACTGTGTTTCCCATTTGCAATCTTCTTGTTTTGCTGAATGTCCTTCAGAGAGACAACACTGGGAAGTCCGCAAGTGTTAAGGGCAAATTGTGAATATGAGCGTGTGAACTGGCAGAGAGCTGGGAGTCTGCAGGGGTGGTGGATTCAGAGACTGTATAGTGCTGAGAAATTGGGAAAATGTGGGGTGTTCTGACTGTTAGCTGTTTGATGCACTCATTTCAGTAAGTAGAGTGAAACAGTGGTAGTAGGAACACCTCTGTAGATGGAGCTGATTTCTGCTGCAAGATTACTGACAGGTGGGGTTTTTCTGCCTTCTTTTGGTTTTTGTCAGCTTTGAAGAGCGGTGTCAGTGCCTGCAGCAAAAGCCCAGTGTCTTCAAAACTTTTGTGTCTTCATAAGACTCATAAACAGTATCCAGTCTTTCTTTTGATGTTCCTACTGCTTCTGATGAGTACGATGAGTATCAGGCTCTGCTTATCCACTGTGGAGTATCAATGCATCTCCCTTTTCCACAGTACTTTTCTTTGAAGAATGATTTCTTTAGAAAATAATTCTGTCTGTTTCAAACTTCACATCCTGTCTCTGCTGTCAGTTAACTCAGTTATTTCCTTTAGCATTCATGCATCCCTTTTGCCCTCTCTTCCTCCATTTCACTGCTAACTTCCTGCCTGTACCATTACTTCCTCTGTATGTGTCAGAAGCATTGCTAGAGGAAAAAATTCTTTGTTTTTTGTACTGCTGCTTCATCTTGCTTCTAGCAGGAAGTTTGGGGGTTCTCCCAAGCTAGAGCTTATCTTCTTGTATCTGTTATCTCCTTTGGGATATAGCCAGTCATCACTATCTTGATTTGTCCTCTGCTAAAGCCAATAAAGTGTTATCATATTAACTCAAGATGTTCTTTTATGTGTCCTTTTTAGCCCTGTGATCTATCCAAATGCCAGGAAAGGCCCAAGTACCATAGCTAGATCATGCTAATGCTAGAAAAGAGGACTGTGAGCATTTATTTCTTTACTCTTAGTTAAATGCTATTTAAAATTGCTTTCCTGATTCACAGCACCTTTGAACTTTTTGTGTTTCTCTTCAGCATATTTTTAACCACCTCTAATAAACTTACTCCATTTCCAGTTACATTGGACTCTCTTGCATTGTGCTTAGCGTAAGCAGTAAAAAGCACCCCCCTCAAAAGATTAATTTACATCCCTCCCTTTGAGTTGTAATACATAGTATTGCTTTGTTTTATTTGTTGTTTCACAGTACCAGTTTCCTTTTTTTCTTTTGTCTCCCCTTCTGCTTTCTTATTGCTGGAAAGTTTCATTCGATCTTTACAACCCTTTAAGAACAGTAGCACCTCTGGCTGAATTTGAGGCTTCATCTTTTTCCCATTACTTCCCTCCTACCTCCCAGGTTATGTGAGGGTACTCTGAGAGGTAGGAAAAGAAAATTGTTTTTAGCCAGACTTTAAGGGGTAGTTTTTGCTGCTTGCTTCAGTTTAGAAACACGTGGAGTACAACCCAATGATGAGAAACAACCTCAAACGAAGCAACAAGCCCTGAAAACTGTGAAAAGTTACAAGTGGATTCTAATGGTTTGCTCAGTGTAGTATTTGATTTTGTTTCTGTAGTTGATACCTGCCGTGATCGTTAAATTCCACATTCTAGGCAGGTACTTGGCATCTTTGAAAAATCATGCTTTTTTTGTGAAGCTGGAGAGGTCTTACCTCTTTCACTGCTGTGTTATTCTTGGTGTGGTGGTTGTTGAGTGGGGGTTGGTTTTTTTTTTGTTTGTTTTGTTTTTAATATTTCTTGGAATAGTCTTTTGAATACTTGAGTTTGGTGCTTTTTTGATCTCTAGTATGAAGAGCCCAGATATTAAATTGCCACAAAGGTACAGATACTTTGAATAATCAAAACCAAACTCTCTCTTCTGAATTATAGTCATGTAACTAAAAGTTCTTCAGTAGAAGGATCTTCCAAGAAGCAGAGGAGTTCAAGTTAAATAAGTACCTGAATTTTTCTGGTATGCTGCAATATGTGCTTTAGAAGCAGTACCAGATAGCCTGCTTTGCTTGTATTCTGCATACATTCAGTCTGATGTGTTTTCTTCCATCTATTCTTCTTAAACACTCTTTAAAGCCTATTTTTCCCTCTAGTTCTGAAGAGTACTTTTTTGAAAGTGAGGCCTGTCGATGATAGTGAAACCTCAACCACAGAAAATGCCTCCTAAGGAGAGGAGCAAGGTAACAACTGTGGGAAAGGTAAAATACTTGGAATGAAATTGTGAAGGAAGGCTTATGTGAGAATGAGACAGGTGATAACCACACGAGTATTCACCATCTTTCCTGGGTGGCTTTGCCGTAGCAAAAGCTATCCTGTTCTGTGCATTTCACACCCCTATTCCTAAAATCTCTAGTACTAGGTTTCCAGGTAGTCTGGAGAGGAAAACTGGTGTATTTAAACCTGAAGAGTCCAAAGCTCATTTTATCATAATATTAAAAGGTGCATTCCTGGGCTAATGATGCATTATTGACCCACAGATTGTGGGTTCGGCATCAAAAAAACGTTCCTGTTGGGAAGCTGATGGACTGCTCTGAGCTGTGAAGGTCTTTTGAGCAGGGTCAGGTCTTCCTGCAGTGTTGATGACTGCTGCAGAGGAAGTAGCAGCCCCCCCGGGGGGTTGTCTACTCTCTGAGATTACCCCTTCTTTTCCATCACTTACGGGAACGTAGCTCATAGCTCCTGAAGAGCTTTATTTTCCATTTGTGACAAAGCATCTGTGGATTTTGTTGACATGGGTCTGCTGGGCCTTTGACTCCTGTCTAGTTCAGGGGTGAATAGCACTGAACATGTAACAAAAAGGAAAAAGGCAGCATGAAAACCTTTTTATGCACACAAAGTGTGCATCCAGCCCCCTGGCTTCTGTGCCCTGTTTTTATTTCTTGCAGAGATGGCAGAGCATGTTTACAGATCCTTAGACTCTGCTGTTCAGTCATGCAGTTTAACTCCAAAAATAACTCACTTGGGCTATATTAATCCAGCGCTGGATTATCTTTCTAAAATCGTTAATCAGACTTGGTCCCTGAGGGACCTTCCAGCTGAACTTGCCACTTAGTTTCTGCGTGCTGGGGCGGCGGGAGCTGAGTGGAGGAAGCTGATGAGTTCTGACAAGAAGTGGTTACTTATGTAAGGTCCTGAGCAGAGGGACCCGTCTGCCTCCTCCTCTGGCTGCGGGTCCCTTCTGGCACCTGCCGTGTCCTGCCTTGTTCTGGCTGCCTTACTGCCCTCCCCTCCCTTCGCCTTGTTTCGCCCTGAAGAAATGCCATGGGAAAACCTGCCTGGGAGCGG